>PVIC010006305.1:24355-54797 GCA_004025085.1 Thryonomys swinderianus
TGGGATTACAGGCGTGAGCCACCATGTCCAGCATTGTGGTATGCGGTGTTGATTGTTGGTGGACGTGTCTCCACACCCAGCATTATATATGGTTACCGGATTGAACTCAGTACCTTGCGCCTGCAAGGCAGGCGCCAGGACCACTAAGCTAACCCTCCGGCCCTTATTCTTTCTTTTTTAAAAAATTAATTTTATTGGTGTCTGGGGATTTAGTTTAAGTGGTACCACACCTACTTGGAAGCACAAGGGTCAAATTCAATCTTTAGTACCGCAAAAAATAATAATAATAAAATAAGTGTTATTGGTACAATTTAAATAAACATAACAATCACATTGATCCAAGGGAGTTTGTACTTGTACATGATACATCTTGATTGCTCATTTACATTATTCTTTCATCCCTGCGGTATCCTCATTCAGGCGATTGGGCATCCACTGATAACCGGTGTTTGGGCATGGCTGACACCATGGGTGGAGGAGGGGCACGGGGAGAGGTAGGAGAGAAAGAGGAGGATTTGGAGACCAGAAGATCCTCATTGCTGGCCGCCCTGCTTCCTAGCCACCGTCTGCCTGTCCTCTCTACTCTGCTGGTTCGCACTGATCCTCCCGCAGCTCCTTCCCACCTGTCACCCACTGCAGGCTCCCTGGCCACACAAACAGAGGCAGAGTTCAAATCAAAGCCAGCTTCTCCCTCTGCACCCTTCTCCTACCCCTTGCCTCTGCACCCCAGTTCCTTTACCTCTGACACAAGGATAAGGATACCCCTCCACAGAGAGGTTGTGAGCCACAGGCCATGAGTGGTGGAGAAGCTGAAGATGAGAGAAAATTTTTTAATCCATCAAATTTGCAAAGATTTTTCAATGGTGACACTTGACGCAGGAGCGTGCAATGAAACAGAACACTTTCCTGTGCTTAAGTAAGATTCCCACACGGAGGGCTCAGGAAGGACTTGAAAGTAGAAAGAGTTCAGTCAGGGCTGGGGATTTAGCTCAGTGGTGCTGTCCCTGCCCAGCAAGTGCAAGGTCCTGAGTTCAATCCCAGTACAAAAAAAAAAAAAAAAAAAAAAGCTTAGTAAATCTCAGTTAAGAGTTTGGAGGTTGGATGGCCACACCCTTTCATCCGTTGATTCTTGACTTCCTCCTTTGGCCACACAAGAAAGCCTGGGGCTACCTGGTAACTTCCTCATCTCCTGGGTAGAGTGGGAGATACAGGACTCAGAATTACAGATGCTCTTCCCTCTTTCCTCCTCCTGGGAGCCTAGTCCTGGATCTTCCCAGGCTTCTCAGACCACCTCATTGGACCCCAGCTATGTGTTCTCTACCAGCCAGCTGCCCTGATCCACTCCATGGGACCTTCGCTGCTCACCACACCAACACCTTCCTGGTTTTCCCCAATTTGGTATCTCCAAGGCCCCAGCTCAAATCTCCAGGCCTCCAGATAGCTCCCTCTAAAACGTGAACCTCAGGACAGAAGGGGATGGTCCCAAAGGCAGCTAAGGGGAGGGACCTCAATGTGCTATCCAGGAGGCCCACATTAAATAGACAAAGCTCTATCCTGGAGTGCCAGCAAAGGTGTTCAGGTCACAACTGTCCCATGGCCACATCCCCTCAGCAAGCACCACCCAGAGAGGCGCCTTAAACATTTCCTAGATTGCTTTGCTACCCTTATCATCTTGCTGGGCTCCCCTAACCCCACCCCTTCCTCTGCTCTCCTTCCTCTGCTTCCAGTGAGGAAGTCCATGAGCCAGATCTAAGTCAATCAGCATGTGGCATCCCTGGGAATGGGATTGGTTCACTGTGGGTACATGATCTTAGTGGAGCCAGTTGAGTACTGCTCAGGATTTCCCTTGGGAAATGTGGCCTTGAAATCTGTGACAGCATCTTCAACAAATACTCTTATTGCCAGATTTTCAAACTGTAGCCTTTGGAGCAGGTGGCACACATTTAAGGGCTGTAAGAAGAGTTTTCCGAATTAGAACATCAGAAAGAAAACCGAATAAAGAGGTGAGATTGTGTTTAAATCCAGATTAGCCCTTATGTGAAGCTACTACTACACTGTGTATGCACAAAAGCATTTAAAAGAAATCCTATTTTTCTCAAATGAGTTTAGGCTGTTTTCAATGACAACCTAAATGATATATGGCAGAGCTGTCCAGGTTACATATTCAAGATGAGAGTTTGGTTCTCCGGCTGCCCATGTCAAAAACCAAAGACCAGCAGGGTGGGGACCCATGCACCTGTGGTCCCAACACTCAGGAGCCTGAATCAGGAGGATCCTGGGAGTTCGATGCCAACCTGAGCTACACAGTGAGTTCAGCCTGAACTGGGAGTTCGATGCCAGCCTGAGCTACACAGTGAGTTCAGCCTGAACTACAAAGTCCGACGCCCTACTACACCACAACGCCAGGTACACAGATGCCACATACAGCACTGGGTAGACTTTTATTTCAAAGTCAAAGGCACAGCCTGGATGGGCTGGGGCAGTGACTGGCAGGTGCCCAGCCCAGACCCCCAAGGCCCCACCCCCAGCCAGGAGTAGCTGTGCCAAAGGGAAGCAGAGGGAGACAAGGGGGCCTCCCCTTTCAGGGGCTGCGTACCTCACTTCTTGGCCGCAACAGGGGAGAAGGCGGTGCCGTAAAGTGAGCCAGAAACGCTCTAGGGGCACCAAGGCCTCTGGTCAGCCCCACACAGGTCTTTGGTGGATGTAATTGCACAGACAGTCCATAAAGTGACGGCTTGGTGTGCGCCCCCTCCCAAGGAACACTGCCTCGGAGAACAGGGGAGGGGTCCCAGTTTCTCCCTGTGGCAACTCAGTGCTTGGTGCTGCCCCTGGGAGGGGACCCCACAACCCGTCTCCTGTAGCCCCTCCTTCCCTGCAGCCCTATCTGGTAAGACATAAAAAATTGCTCTGCTTATAAAAATACTTCTGCTCTGTCGGGAAGTGGGTGGAGAGGAGGGAAGGCAACTCCAGGGGACCCAGGTAGGCCACCGAGGGGGCTAGGACGGGGGCAGGGGGCCGTTGGCTCGGCGGGAGGCCCCCTTGGTTGCTGCGGGGGCAGGGGAGCCCCGGCGGGCCGCAGCGCTGCGGAGCTTCTGCTTGCGGCGCTTGGCCAGCGGCGCATTCTCCACGCTCTTCAGGAAGAAGCCCTCTCTCTTGCCGCGGTTGAAGGCCTGGTGGAAAGAGAGAGTGAGCGCTCTGCGCCCCTCCCCGCTTTGCCAACCCGCTGCCCTGGTTCCGCCCATCCCGCGGCTACGCACCAGGAAGGTGGCGTTCAGCCCGGAGCGCACCGCGGGCCCCGAGGACTCCAGCACGTCTGGCGTGCGCAGCGGCGGCGAGGAACGCGCGCTGCCGTCCTGCAGCCACGAACTGCCCCGCAGCCCCTCGAGCTTGAGTCGCTTGGCAGGGTCCACAGTCAGGAGCCCTGCAGGAGGGCGATGAAGTATTGAGGAGGCCTTGGGTGGAGGCTGCGCCCCAGAGAGGTCCCCACGGCCCCACTCTCCTCACCCACCCCACAATCAGAACACGGGACCCAGGGACCCCACCTGCCGCGGCAGAGATGCCACAGGACCTCCCCTCCCTGCCCACACCTGAGGCCCGCGCACCTCGCACCAGCTCCTTGGCCTCCTCCGACACTCCCTGCCAGGCTTCCCCAGAGAGAGAGAAGCGGCCCTCACGGATCTTGCACATGATCTCCGCAGCCTGGCTCTGCCCGCCCTGGCCCGAGGCCCCTTGGAAGGGGACTTGTCCCGACAGCATCATGTACTAGGAAGGGAGGGGGTGGCAGTTGGACCTTGACTGTCTTCAAAGCCATTCGCCCTTCCCACAGTGTAGCTCCTGCTTACTCCATGGCAGGGACCCATCTTGTGTCGGTGACTGCCCTTGGCGACCCTGCCTCCTATTAGGAAGACCCAGATCCCAGCCTCGGGGGAAACCCAGCAACCACACCAAGGCCATCTGACCCCATACCCCGGGCTGCTGTGCATTAAGAGCCCTTCCGGTCCTGCTGGGATGGGCCATACCAGAATGACACCGAGGCTCCAGAGGTCGCAGGACTCGTCGTAGCCACCCTGAGCCAACAGCTCGGGGGCTGCGTACTGCAGTGTGAAGCAGGGAGTCTGCATGGGCCCCGCAGGACTCTGTGGCCGAAGCCTGGCAAATCCAAAGTCGATGATCTTTACAGGCGCCCCAGGTGTGTCGTCTGCATACAGGATATTCTGCGAGGGCAGCCGGCACCGCCATCAGAGGCGAGCCCGCCCCGAGCCCACCCACTGAACCCCGGGCTGGTGCCCACCTCGGGCTTGAGGTCCCGATGCACCACACCGGCCTCCTCATGCATGAAGCTCACAGCTGACACCAGGCTGCGCAGGATCTGGCTGGCCTCGGACTCACTGAAGTGCCGCTTCTTGCGGATGTGCTCCAGCAGCTCCCCGCCCCGCAGCAGCTCCAGGACCAGGTAGGTGTGCAGCTATGGGCAGCACATGCAAGCCAGCGGTCACTACCTCAGACTGCCTTCCAGTCTTCAGCCCCCACCCCCCAGATCCCACTGCTCACCACTCCCTGGTCCCTACGGGTGCCCACATCCGACCTGAGCCCTCTTTCCCAAACACAGGCCTCCTCCTATGTCTCTGCTGTCCACTCAGGCAGGAAGCCATCACCTGGTCATGATGTACTTCATGCAGGGTCACTACGTTGGGGTGCATCTGGCATAGCCGCAGGGCAGCCACTTCACGCTGTGTGTTGGCCTCCAGCCTGGTGACAGAGGAGCAGGTGGGTCAGAGTGGCCAGCCAGCCCATACACCCAGGCTGACACCCAGCGTCAGGAACTCACCTGCGGCTCAGGATCTTGACTGCAAACTCCTGCCCACTTTGGCGCTGGCGGCAGCGTCGACACACAGAGAAGCTACCCTGGCCCAGTGCAGGCTCCCGCAGGTCCAGCTCATACTGCTGGAAGAAGGGCGAGTCCTGGAAGCCAAAGGGGGGGCATGAGAGGGCCCACCTGGGAGCCACACAGGAAGACCCTCCCCTAGCCCAGCCCAGCCCACCTGCATCATGGCACTCCTGGCCACCGCTGCCCGGCCGGGCCGGTCTCCAGCACCAGGCACTTCCAGCACATCCATCATCACCGCATTGTTGTGGTCAAACAGGATAGAGGGCGCCACAAAGGAATATCCCTGTGGGTGGGGGTGCGTAGACAGGTAAGGAGACCCAGGAGGCCCAGATTGGGATGCTGAGGGAAGATCTGGGGTGAAACATCCTGGCATGCAAAGGAAGTGTGAACACATTTTATTCCACTTTGTCTTATCACTAGGGGCCATGCCTGTCCCCCACCAGTCTGTGACCCTACTTCTCATCAGTAATCCCCAGCATGTGCCTGGCACAAGTGAATGACCCAGAAAATGATGGGCCGATGTAGGAAAAAGCTGTGATCTGACATTACCCACACTTAGTTTATAAGAATTCAATCCTGGGGCTGGAGATTTAGCTCTGTGGTTCCAGTGCCTGCCTAGCAAATGCAAGGTCCCTGGTTCAATCCTGGTTACCACATACAATAATACTGGGCATGGTAACTCATGTCCATTGGTAATCAGTATCACATACCACTAATGCTGGGCTTAGTGGCTCACACCTGTAATCCCAGCACTCGGGAGGCAGAGGCAGGAGGATTGCTGAGTTTGAGGCTTGCCTAAGCTACATAGTGAACTCAGGGCCAGCCTGAACTACGAAAGTGAGACCCTGTCTAAAAAAAAAAAAAAAAAAAAAATTCAACCCTGTCTGCTAGAAAAGAAGAAAAAACTTTATTCTTTCACTTCAAACCAGATTTGGCTTCCTCTACAAGGCAGGGCTACTGAAGAAGCCAAAAAAAACAAAGTCAGTTTTTTGCCTTTCCTAGGGATCTATGTTCTGGCAATTTCAGAAATTTTCAAGGGTAATTTTAATTGTGTATTATTTTATCCTAAAAGTGTACTTCATTGTGCACTAGACCACAAGCACTGTGAGGACAGGATTTGACCAAGATTGACCCCTGGCACACAGTACATATAGTACACATTGGGTTTTAGGCAGATTTGTTAATTGTTTGTTGTGCGGTACTAGAGATCAGACCCAGTAAGCACTCTACAGTGAGCTTTACCCCCAGCCCTTTTTATTATGATTTGAAACAGGGTCTTGCTAAGTTTCCCATGCTGGCCTCAAACTTTTTTTTTTTGTACTGGGGATTGAACTGAGGATCTTGGACTTAGGAGGCAGGCACAGTAGCTCTGAGCTAAATCCCAGGCCCTGGCCTCAAACTTTTGATCTTCCTACTTCAGCTTCCCAAGTAGCTGGAATTACAGCCATGCAACACCTAAATACATGTTTTTGAATCATGACATGAATGAATAAAGTAACCACAGAAATGAACATTTTTACTAAACTGGGACAGTGCAGCCAGGGAATTCAAGTACAAAGTTGTCAATTCTGAATTTCAGAGGAAACCCACCCACCATACTTAATGTTGATCTGTCCTTATTTAATGTGTATAGACCATGTCTTGCAGGCCAGGCCCCAGCTGAGCCTAGGAACACATAGCATCACCCAAGGGGATTCCCAGACAAGTCAAGACACAAGACAACAAACTGCTGAGCAGAGGTGGTGTCTGCAGAGCGCTGGTGCATAAGGGGGCACTGAGCAGTGGCCCAGGTGAGTGGCCAGTGACAACTGATCAATAAATGGGAACCTGGCTGGTGACTACCGTAGGGAGGGCATTCCAGGGAGAGGGGACAGCACGTGCAAAGGCGCAGAGGTGTATCCTGGACCTCTGGACACTCAGTGGCACCCCCAGGGCATGGACTGGGATGACAGTGAGCCCTGAAGCTAAGTAGCCCAGCAAGGACCATATCATGGAGGGCCTCGAACGCCAAGCAAAGGAGCTGAGTGACAGGTTGAGCCTCTAAGGTTGAGCCAGGCATGCTGGTGCATGTAATCCCAGCACCCCAGAGACTAAGGCAATTGTTGGGAGTTCAAGATTAGCCTGAACTACAAAGCAAGACCTTGTCTCAAAAAGAAGGGGGGTGCCAGACATGGTGGCGCACACCTGTAATCCCAGCACTCAGGGGGCTGAGGCAGGAGTGAGCACAGCCGTGAGTTTGGGGGCACCCTGGGCAACATAGCGAGTTCAAGGCCAGCCTTGAGACCTTGTCTCAAAAAGATGGGAAGTTTTCAATACACACAATGCCAACAGGCCATCTGTTCCCAAGTGCCCATGTAAGCAAGTGACTAGGTGAAAGCAGTATTTTTAACTAACTACAAGGAGATGATGGAATGGAAGGGAAATGAAGATGAAGTTAAAGACAAACTGAGCATCAGCAAACACTCTGCCATGGCAGCCTCCATGACTGGCAGCTCCATGGGGAGAGGCCTCGGGTAGATGCTGACCCCAGGGACACAGGGACTACCCAGCATCCCCAGTGAGCAGGGTAGAGGCAGGCAGCAGCATGCTGTATCTGGGGCTCCTCCTCACTCACCTGAAAGATTCGTGGGTCCCCAGATGGGGGACTGCCGGGGGGTGAATACAAAGGCTCCAGCCGAGTAAATTCCTCCGCAAAGTTGCCCACATCCAGCTCTGAGCGAATCTGGGGCTGGAACGGGGCTGGAATTTTCCTGGCAGCCAGAGCACCCCAATCCAGGCCCTGGAGAAAGGGAGTCAAGAGTGAGAGCCAAAGGGCAGGAATGGGGAGCCCACCCAACTCGGGCCCCTCACCAGGAGCACCCCAAAAAGGCAGGATTATGCTGGTGTTAAGACATGGCTGTGTTCCTCCTGCCCCTCCCCATAGCTTCCACTTCTCTCCCTTAACTCTGGGAGGACATGGGTCTGGATCTGGTGTGGACTTGCCTAAGATCTAATGCAGAAAAGCAGAACCAAGATACATCGTTTCAGAACCTGGATGCAGCCTTGCCTAAAGTCATACACCTTTCCCTAGACAGGTCACCCTTTTATGTTTAAAATAATGGAGTAGATGGGCCAGAAATTTAGTTCAGTGGTTCCAGAGCCTGCCTAGCAAGCACAAGGTCCTGAGTTCAATTCCAGTAACCACATACAATAATACCAGGCATAGTGACTCACACCCACCAGCAATCAGTATCACATACCACAATGCTGGGTATGGTGGTTCACACTAGTAATCCCAGCACTCAGGAGGCAGAAGCAAGAGGATTACTGAATTCGAGACTTAGAGACTTATCTGAGCTCAGGGCTGACCTGAACTATAAAGTGAGACCCTGTCTCAAAAAAAAAAAGAGGAAGAAGGGCTGGGGATTTAGCTCAAGTGGTACCACGCCAACCTTGAACACATAAGGGCCCAAGTTCAATCCCCAGTACCACAAAAAAAAAAAAAAAGAATGAAAACAAGGAAGAATGGAAGGGAGGAAGGGAAGAAAGGAGGGAGGAAGGAAGAGAGTTTAAGGTGTGAAATGTACAGGTAACAACTCCCTATCAAGAATGCATTAATTATGTATCATAAACATGCACTGTGATCATAATGTATATATAAAATGTACCAATAAAATCAATTTTTAAAAATAAAAATTAAAAAGAATAGAAGGAAAGCGCTTGGAGTCCCAAATATACCAATACACCAACTACTGGACTTCTTTTATATGAGAAGAAGAAGAAGAAAAAACCCTGTCTTTCTCAGGAGCAATCCTATTTGGAAGAAATAACTGCACAACAGGACTATGATTGGGTTGAGCTTTCCTGCCTACAGATGGGCTTTTAGACTTAACTCTTATCTTCACCTCTGGTAGCAACAAGGACTCCAGTAGTCCCACCTGCCATGATGCTCTAGGGCAAAACTACACCAAGACCTTCATCTACATAATTACTCAAGGACCACTGCTGGCATCTGCCCTGCCCCGGGGATCTTCACCTACATAATTCCTCAAGGATATTGCCAGAGTCTGCTTGGATCTTTTGAGACCTTGGTTACTTGAGAAGTATGAGGTGTGGCAAGGTCAGGTCTGCTGTCTTTGCTACCCAGAGTAGCATGGATAGAGCCCAAGCTCAGTTTCTTCTCTAAGTCTCATTTCTGTCTCTCTATAAATTACTTCACCTTGTGCTGTCAAACTCACAGAAGACTAGAGCTTACTGCAAAGGCTCTAGTTAATCCCCTTCCCCTGTTTCCTACATGTCTACTTCAGGTCACTACCCATTTGATCTGTTACATGCACCCTCATTCCATACCAGTGGCTATCGCATCACTTTGACTTGGACCTTTTTGTCACTTCTGGTCAAGACACCTGACTCAGACTTGAAGGCCCCACTTCTGCCACCAGGGACTTCAGCTCTGCCCTTTGAGTCTGTCCAGAGAAAGGCTAGACGGCAGAGAATCCTTCCAAGAATCAGTCCTCCAACCCTGGGGCCTCTCCAGCATGACTGGTTGCCCTGCTTTCAGCACCCTCAAGGTGGGCACCAACAATTCTCTGCAGGAAGCTGACAAGCTCAGTGATTCTACACACACTGCAAAGGGATGGCCTCAGTGGAAAACTGAGTCCTGCCTGAAGGAGCACCTCAGGAGGCCCTTCAGGAGGGGACCTACCAGTAGACACAGGACTGCATGCATGGCCCAGGTAGCAGAGGACCTGACCATGAAAGGGCTTATAAGTGGGTGCCCTTACCATAAGTAAACAAAAGTGTAAGGCAGCTAAGAGCATGAGCATGTGACTCACACAGCCCCGGCCCAGGGGTAGAGTTCTATTACTACCTCTTGAGTGATCATGGCCTTAACTTCTGTGAACCTCAGTTTCTGCATCACTAAGATGGGGACAAGGGAGGGGTCTGAGGGTAATATGAAACTACAGAGACCAAGGCCGACCCATGGTAGGGTTACAGGGTTCTCACATTGAGACCCAATCCGGTGTGGGGCACACTGCCAGTCCCTTCTCAAGTCTTGTCAGGCACAACAGCCAGTAAACCTCAAGTTCCTTCCTCCAGGAAAGCACTTTCCCAGCTTCCCTGGAGATGAATAGAAGACAAACAGCCTCTACTGACAGTCTTGCTTTTTTGATTGCCAGGGCTTTGCCATAGAGGGGCCTTGGCCAGGCTCAGCCCATCTCTTCTGTGTCTTCCCACCCAGAGCAGTAGCAACCTCACCTGGAAGAAAGGGTGGTTCTTGACATCCTGTGCCCCCTGGGGACCCGCGCCCAGCCGCTTCTTTGGGTCCTTGCACAGCAGCCGTCGAAGCAGGTCCTGTGCCACGGGCCCAATCCGGGAAGGGAAGGGAGGGGAGCACTTCAGGATCCGTCTGGGAGGATGGGTGGGCGTCAGGGGCAGCAAGCCCCACCCCCAGCCCCACCCACGCAGGCCTTGCAGACCCTCGCCGCCCTCCACATAGGGCCCCGCTCACCGAGACACCTCAGCCTGTGTGTTCCTTTCGCCCTCCAGTGTGAAGGGCGAGGCGCCCGTCAGGAGCTCGAAGAGCAGGATGCCCAGGCTCCACCAGTCCACAGCCTGCAGGGCCAGGGCGGGTGAGGTTCCAGGCCTCCTCGGTTCTCCCCCATCACCCCACCCCACCCTATCAACCCACCTTGCCGTGCCCTGCCTTGGTGCGGATGATCTCAGGGGCCATGTACTCGATGGTGCCACAGAAGGAGAAGGTCCGTTCTTTCTGAGAAGATAAGAAAACTGGTTTGTACATCCCAACCTCTCTTGTGTCCCATGAGCCACTGGGGGCCAATTGGGGCCCAAGAGAGACTCAGAGCAGGACTCACTCAACTTGTGCAGTGGAGGGTTGAGCAGTGAGAACTTCTGGATTTATTCTCTGCACCCACAAACACAGGCATGGAGCAGGAAGAGACAGGCAGGCAGCGGAAGCCCGCTCAGGACCCACTTACCTCCTCTGTCAGGAACTCCTTGCTCAGCCCAAAGTCCGTGAGTACAATGTGGCCCTCAGAGTCCAGGAGCACATTCTCCAGCTTCAGGTCTCGGTAGATGATACCCAGCTGTTAGATACAAAAGCAACACTGAGATTTCCACCCCAAGACCCTCCCCAGTCCCTACAGCTCTCAGCCCTGCACCAGACCAGGATAAGGAGTCCCCTGGAGGAGGATGTCTTCCTGCAAAGGGGCCTCCAGGGCAAAAGTGGGACAGGGTCAGAGCTGGCCCATTAGCTAAGAAAAGCCATTGAAGATGTAAAGCAAGGGATGCACCCTCACAGGACAAGGCCCAAGGACCTCAGCAGAGGAGAGTATGTGACGAGTCTGGTTCCAGGAGGCCTTGGGGGCCAAGACATGAGGCCACCATTTGAGGAAGTTCGGTGGAGGCAGCCCCAAGTTTCCTGTGAGAGGAAAGCCCCTGAGGAGGAGCCAAGGAGGAGACCCCATCAGACATAGACCAGGGCAGCAGCCCCAGTCCCCACGGAGCTACCCCCAGCCCCAGAGGCCCAGGGGAGACCCAAGCCTGGCACATTTGTCGGCTGCTCGTCAGGCCCGGGTACCATGGCACAGCCAGGAGGCCAGGGCCTCACCCACCTTGTGCAGGTGTTCCAGGGCCAGCACGATCTCACCGCCGTACACGCGCACCTCAGCCTCTTTGAAGTACTGGCGCTGGTAAAGGTGAGTGAACATCTCGCCACCACTTACATAGTCTAGGGATGCCATGGAGGTTAGGACCAGCCCAGATCGCAGCCTTGCCTGCTCCCGTGTTCCCCCCACCTCAGGCCAGTACATGCGCGCCCTCACCCAGGATGAGGTGCAGCTTGGCATCCGTCTGGAAGGCGTAGTGCAGCGTGACCAGGAAGGGCGCCTGGCGCACCAGCTCTAGCACGGAGCGCTCTGTGCGCGTGTGCTCCTGTGTCTTGGCGCGCTGCACCAGCGCCGCCTTGCGCAGCACCTTCATGGCATATAGCTTCCCCGCATCGTGCCCGCCTGCCTTCCGCACCAGGAACACCTTCCCGTAGGCTGTGGGAGCGGCAATCGGGCAGAGGGTGGGTTGTGAGTGGGAGGACGGTGCAGACTGCCAGGGGGTGGTGACGGCGGCAACTAAGGCGGGTGTGCAAATTGGAGGAAAATGTGCAAAATACTGGCAGAGCCTTTTAAGGAAAAAGTGTTCATACCCCCGGAGGGTACTCGGCAAAAGCAAGGAAGGGATGTGCAAGACCAGGAGGCCTGCAGCCAGCCAGGGGTGGGGGTGGGGCAGGAGCAAACCTGAGAAAGATCGGAGGGAGAAAGGATGCAAATGCGAGGGAGCCCAGGTGCACAGGGCTGGAGGAGGGATGTGCGAATGGGGCTGGAAGTCTGCAAACCGTGGGAAGGGGCTCTCACTTCGGGAGAAGGGGAGGAGCTGTGCAAATCACTTGGGTGGGGCGAATGCCCCCAAGGAGGTCGGCAAATCCCGGCAGGGGACGTGCACACGCAGCACCTTGCACTGGAAGCGGCGCGAAACCCTGGCACAGTAGGGCAGGGCGGGGAAGGCAGGCGGTGTCGGGAAAGGGTGGGGGGCCTCCCGAGTGGCCTAGCCCAGGCCCGGGCAGTTGTGTGGTAGGAGGCCCAAAGCACCATGCCTGGGGCACCTGCCCAGCGCACAGGATCCTCACCTCCCGTGCCCAGCACCTTGAGCAGCTCGAAGTTCTCCACGCTCACCTTCTCTTCATGCCCCGTCAGATTGGCTGCAGGCATGGGTGGGGGGGGGATGAGCACGGCCAGTCCCAGACCCCTCCCAGCCGCGGGGCAGCCATCACCAGGCCCCTCGCCCACCTTCTGTGATCCGAAGCTCCACCGCACAGCCCTCCTCCTCATCTTCGTCCCCCATGGCGGGTGGGTCACTGGGGCCCCTGAGAAGCTGGGGCTCCGGCGGGCAGCGCCGGTTACATGGCGGATCAGGCCGGGGCGGGCGCTTCCTGGTGCCGCCTCTGGGGCTGAGCAGGCGCCCGGCACCGCCTCCCGGCTCCCCGCCCCGTGAGGTCTGAGTCAGGCGGCTGGAACGTGACAGCCCAGGGCTGTGGGTGGGCAGACCCAGGTGGGTGCCCTGTCTCCTGAGCTGGGCCAACCATCCAGGATGTACACTCAGAGAACCTCTCAACCTTTCCCCCAGAACTGGAGAAGCCTGATGTGTGAGCCTTGTCGCTAGATAAACGAGGTTCCTTGCCGGGGCGGCACCCAAAGCCAAGTGTCTCCCCAGAGGCCAACAGCCCTCTGTGTGAAGGTCCAGGATCCTGTGCCCCAATCCCAGGGAGGGATGCACACCCAGGCATTCACACAGCCCCCTCCCCCGGGACCAACCCAAGGGCAGCCAAGCCTCCTCTCTTCAATTATCTTGACCACCAGTGAAAGTGAGGGACTTAGTGCTCATCACAAGCCACGCCCTCCTTTCCATCCCTCCTTGCAGCTGCAGATACAAGGTTTCTATGTCCCCTTAAGAGACGCACACCCCCAGCCAGCTGCTGCCCACTCCACCTCCCTCAGTGCTCTGGGCCCCTGACTCTGATTTTCCCACATGGGCTAGTTAAGAAGGTATTGGAAATAGCTTCAAAAAGGTGCACAGGAGCCGGGCGTGGTGGCTCACGCCTGTAAGCCCAGCACTCGGGGGAGACAGAGACAGGAGGACTGCTGAGTTCGAAGCTTGCCTAGGCTACATAGTGAGCTCAGAGCCAGCCCGAACTACAAAGCGAGACCCTGTCTCAAAAAAAAGGCGCACAGGAGAGCCCTCTCCTATCAGGGTCCACAGCCCCACCTGGCCTGTCCTCTAGGGACCACCAGCAGGTAGCTGTGTCAGTGTGAGCCCCACCCAGCACTATGGAAGGAGGCTGTCAGCCCCTTGGCCTGCTAGAGCCTCAGGGGTCACCGGATTCCACTGTCCTGCAAAGCCCGAGGGAGAAAGGCTACTGCAGGTCACCCCAGGACGGCAGGAGTGGCCCCTCCCAGCGCAGCTCACCCAAACTCAGCCTGCCTCATCTCAGCTCTGGGCAGCTCCACCCACCCTGGTGGCCCCAGGTGACCTGACTCACATCCTGCCACCTAGCCTAATTGTCCCCCTTCCCAGGCATCCCTCCCACCTCTTGTGGCAGCCCTGGCACTAGGTGATGCCCACTGACTGTGAGAGCCCTGGGGAGAGGCTCTGCCCAAAGGAGTGAGGGAGAGCAGTTGAGGAAGCAGGAAGATGGGAAGAAGAGGAAAGGGCCAGATCCCAGGCCCTGCCCACTGTTGGCCGCCCACTCCACCAGTACCTCTGATCAGTGAGCCTGACTGGTCACCCACAGTGCCCTTTGCTGTCCTGTCTGGGCAGCAGCCTCTGGCCAGACCCCCACTAGCCAGGAGGCTTAGGTCACAGTGTCCTGGTACCCCAGGTGCCTGGGTGAAGCCAGTAGACAGAGCACAGATTCGAGTGGTTGCATCTCAGCTTTATTCTCGTGTCCCATAAGTCCCGGCTAAGGCTCAGACAGCAGGGTGAGCCACACTCCCCAGGGTATGGGTCTTGGCTCTCAATCTGGACTGGACATGGGGCTCTCTTGCTGGCTCCTGCCAACCTTCTTCAACGGGGGACTCCCCCAGAGACCACCTCCTCACTAATGGTTGTACAGCAGGGCCAGAGCCCCAAGAAGGGGCCACTCGTGAGGACCAGCCATGCCCCCTGTCCACATGCTGACCCGAGCTCCCTCCGAGGACCCTGGCATGGGCAGTGGAGGGCCTGGGAAACCAGGACGCCCCCTGCAAGCCCTGGTGCCCCGAGCTCTTGAGCCCCCTGGAGTCCTCACTAATACTCCAGCGGTGAGAAGGCTGCACTCCCAAGCTCCGCCGCAGCTGCACAGTGTCACTGGCTGAGGGATGGGGTGAAGGGACCTTTCTCCAGTTCCTGCTCTTTGCACCCTGGAGGAAAAGGCTCAACTCAGGGGTACTCCCAGGACTTGCAGCCACCAAGGTGGCCAATACCCCAAGTCCTGCTCACTCCCCAATGCTCCTGAGCACCATCCCTGCCTCATTCCAAGATTGGGGGAGGGGGGAACTGAGCAGCTGAGATAGGCCTGAACCAGCAAGGGCTCCCATGTGAAGAGCCCGCCAAACTTCCAAGAACTATGTAAAAAAACGTCAACTGTCTCACTGTGACTTTTTTGTGTGTGTGAGGGAGGGTCTCACTTTGTAGTTCAGGCTGGCCCTGAGCTCACTGTGTAGCCCAGGCAAACCTCAAACTCAGCAATCCTCCTGTCTCTGCCTCCCAAGTGCTGGGATTACAGGCGTGAGCCACCACACCTGGCACTGTGGTGTATGGTACTGATTGCTGGTGGGCATGGGTCACCATGCCTGGTATTATTGTATGTGGTTCCTGGGGATCAAACCAGGGAATCTGTACTTGCTAGACAGGCGTCTGGAACCACTGAGCTAAATCTCCGACTCCTCACTGTGACTTTTAACACTGACTATACGATGAAATGACAATCATTAAGCATATGGAGGTAAATAAGATATGTTATTTCCAGATGTGGTGCCACACTTGCAGGCTGAGGCAGGAGGATCATGGAAAGTTTGAGACCAGGCTGGGACAACATAGTGAGTCCAAGGCCAGTCTGAACTACATAGCGAGACCCTGTCTCAAAAAACAAACAAACAAGGCATGTTATTAAAATGCATTTTACCTGTTGTCTCCGCCTTCCCCTTTTTTTAGTACTAGAAATCAAACCCTAGGCCTTCTCATTGAGTGACATCCCCAGACCATTTTTAATTTTTACTTTGAGCCAAGGTCTCAATAATTCACTAAATTGCCCAAGCTGGGCTCAAACAGTGATCCCAGAATGCTGGAGTCACAGGTGTCTGCCACCACACTGGGTTCTTTTTCCCTTCTCTGATGCGGTTACTAGAAAGTCAAATGTACTTCTATTGGGCAAGGCTGTGGCAGGCTATGATTATTTGTATCTGTACTTTTTTATATGGCCCCACCCCCAGCACGTTCTCACTGTGTCCCCAAGAGCATACCACCTGACCCTTGGTAAAAGATCATCATCAGATAAAAGATAAATGGAAGAGTCCTGCCAGGGCTCTGGGCAGGACAGATACCACCGCACCACCAGACCCCACTCACCCTCTCTGTTGGCATCTGCTTCATGCTCCTGGAGGGTCTCAGGGGCGCCATCCCATTCCACACCTGGTGGGCACAAACAGCCACTGAGCCCCGGGCTAGGGCAGAGGATGGGAAGAAGTCCCCTCACCCAAGATGATGGGCCCCAGGGGTCATGGGCTAACAGGGACAGGGCCTTGGCCCCTCACCTTTGCTCGGTGCTCCCAGGGGCCCTGGACGGCGCTGGCGGAATCTCTGCCGGGGAGTGTCCCCTGGGCTGAAGGACTCAGAGCTCCGCCCCGTGGGAAGCCGGGAACTGAGTTTCCGCCTCTGCCCACTGCCACCCAGGGTCTCTCGAAGGCAGAGGGAGCTCTGAGCCCGGCGCATGGGAGCCGGTGAAGGGACCCCTGCAAGAGGCACAGGCCCAGAGGGCATCAGAGAGGAGCAGGGATTAAGTGAGGGTGCGTGGGGCCAGGGAGAGGTGAGGAGCAGGGAAGAGGCCAGGGGGAGGGCAGTCTCTCGGTGGCTGGGCGCTGTGCTAACTCAAACACTAACTCACTGCGTGACCTGGACTCACAGTGCCCTAAGTCACTGTGTGACTTCCTGCGCCTCAGTGTCCTCGTATGTAGCTAGGATAGATGCCCTCTCCCTACCACTCCCAAGTCCCAGCCCTTGCCCTAAGGGTAGGACTGGGTGGGTGGCAGCATGGGTAAGAGGAATGTGCCAGCAAGAAGAATCGTGCAGGGCCCCAACCCAGGAGCCGCTGAAAGCATCAGGGCAGGCAGAGGCCAAGGGCACGTGTGGGACACAGGGAAGGAGACCCTGGGCCCAGACCCACCTGTCCCATCTGCCTCCCTGCCCTCGGGGAGCTCCATTTCTGGGGGGGCGCCCAGGCTCTCGGTGCTGCCAGCCCCTTCGGCCCCCAGGCGTGGCCCCCCATGGGAGCCCCCCTCCCGTCGGGGCCGCATCAGCCTCTTCACCTTGTCTGCCAGCCAGCTGCCCTTCCTGGGGGCAAGAGGGCACAAGAGAGGGTCAGGACAGGGAGAAGGAAGAACAGGAGGGTTACGTCAGAGATGGCAAACACCAGGCCAACCTCACTGAGGCCTGTGCCTAGGAAGGTGGGGGAAGGCTGGAAGGGTCTTGGCCCCAGGGAGCTGGAGTGTGGGGGGTCCTCACTTGATTCGGGGCAGGGGCCCAGGCTCCAGCACTCGGTACTGGTCCATGATCTTCTCTACCAGCTTTTGCTTCTCACGGCGAAGAGCATTAAGCTGGTCTCTGTGGGAAGAGAAGGGAGGGGTGGGCTTGAGGCCTGGGGTGGCCAGGCTGGGCAACTTTGCCACAGATGAGATCAACCAGTGCTAGTCAGCCCCAGTGGTTTTCCTAAGACACCCTGGGTGCCGGGGATCCCCAGCCTGCTCACAGGTACTCGCGCTGCTCCCGATGCAGGTGGTCCCGGCTCTCCAGACTGCGCTCCAGCAGCTCCCTGTTCTCCCGGCTCAGCGCCTGCACCTCAGCCAGCAGCTGCCGGTTCTCCTCCTCCTGGGCACTCCGCAGCTCCGTCAGCAGCTGCGGGTATTGGCACCCGTCAGGGATGAGCCTGGCTCATGAAGACCTGGGCCGCTCTCCCCAGAAGCCCTCTGCTCAACCACCCGAGACAGCCACACCCTCCCCCAGCATCGCACCTCACACTGCGTGGCCAGCCGGCAGGCACTCAGGTCCAGCTGCTGGTTGGACTCACGCAGCTGCTGGCTCTGCACCTCAAGCTGTGCCCTCTCCAGCTCCAGCCTTGCCAGCCGTCCCTTCAGCTCCCCTCGCTCACCCTGCAGTTCTCCGCGCTCCCGAGACACTTCTGCCAGCAGCACCTGAGCTCTTGGGGGCAAAGACACCTGTTCTCCCAGCACCGGGGACAGTGACTAGTGCACACAGTGCACTTCAGATGGGACCGCTAGTGCTGGCCCGGCCGGCGGGTACCTGTCGTGCTCACTCTGCAGCCTCCGCAACTCTTCCTCCATGCCCCGCTGCCGATATCCGTCCTGCATCAGGCGCTCACGTTCCGCCAGCAGAGCCACCTCCTGTGCCTCCACATTGGCCCTCTGCGCCTGCAGCTGCTCGTGCCTGAATGGGCAAAGGACCAGAGTGGCCAAGGGACCAAGAGGGCTGCAGGGCCGCAGGTCACAGCAAATGGCTGTTGGGATGCCTGAACCCAAGGATCTGGCATCTCCTGAGCATGAGGCCCCGTGGCAAAGCTACAGGGCAAAAGGCCACGCCAGGTGCTACTACTGCCAACATGAGAGCCCGGCCCAGAAGTGCAGCGGCCCAGGCCCCCAAGAGAGCATAGCAATGCAGGGATGTCACGGAGAGGAGCTAGCTGTGGCAATGTAGTGCTTTCTGGTAGGTGAAAATCGCTAAGGGACCCTGGTCCAGGCAAGTAGGTGCAGGGGAAGGAGGAGAATATTTGGGGGAAGCTCACCGGCCCTGCAGCTCCCGGTGGGCCAGCTCCAACGTCCGCATGTTAGCCTTGAGGTCACGGTGCCGGCCCAGCAGTCCCTCCAGCTCAGCCTCCTGTCGCCGCTGCAGCTGCACCAGGGCCTCATGGTCCCGCAGCAGGGCCTGTTGCTGCCCTCGTGCCTCCTCATGGGCCTCCCGTGCTGCACGAACCTCCTCCTCCAACACCCCCAGTTTCTGGTGCAGCTCCTGGCCTTGCAGCTCCAGCACAGACTTCTCAGTCTAGGAGGAAGAGGGAACAGGGATTTGAGGTGAGGGGACCCCAGGCCAAAGAGTGGGAAAGGGCAGGGAGCAGAGAGCAGAGGACGAGGACAGAGCCTCAGAGGCAGAGGGCCGGGGAAGTAGCTGGAGGCCAGGGCCAACGTCAGTGGACAGGGTAGGAGAAGCTGGTGGGGGCCTGGCAGTGCATGCTGCGCGGGGGGCAGGGCAAGGGGCCACGGCAGAGACAGACACATCTGGCCGGGGCTGAGGAGGAGTGAAGACCGGGGCTGGCAGCTGGGGTCAGAGGGGAGGGGGTGTGACGGGGAGCAAAGGTGGGGCAGCTGGCTGAGAGCTGGGGTAGGAGAATGGGGCGTGGGCATGGGGCTAAGCTGTCACCCACCTGTAGGCGGCTGCTGTGCTCCTGTGCCCGCTGACTCTGCAGCAACAGCTCCTGGGCACGGTCCTGCAGGCTCCCCAGCTTCCCCTCCAGGTGCTGCAGTTGGTCCTGCAGAGCCGCCTTCTCAGCCACCAGCGTTGCGTTCTGTCCGGAAGGCAGAGTCAGCAGTGGGCAGGCAGCTGCCCTCCCCCACCCAGGGCATGCCCGTATCCCCACACACACCCCCACCCCCACCCCCATCCCACACTCACAGTGCGCTCCACCTCAATGAGCCGGCTGCCCTGGGCTGCTGCGGTCCGTGGCTCGGAGTCAGAGTGGCCCTCGGGAGCCAGCCCCATCGGGCCCTGGCGCAGCTGCAAGGACAGGTATGGGAGGTCATCTGGGGAGGTAGCAGTGGCTTGGGGATGCCACAGGGTTCCAGGCTAGTGAACCTGACCCCTTTGTTGAGGCATCAAAAACCATCGGTAACAAGCCTACTGGGAATCGGCAGAGCTACCAGAGACACAGAGCAGCCAAGGCAAGCAGAGGCTCCGCCCCCTGAGGACAGACCCCCCCCCCCAGCCACCCAGCTGTCTCACTCCCCAAACAGTGCTCTCTCCAGAAGGGCCCCCTCCCCAGGGAGGGATGGGCAAGACAAGCAGCTGGCAAGGATCTAGGGGCAAGAAGGGCACCGGCAGCCCTGGATGTGGACTGTGGGCTGGCAGGAGGGCCAGGCAGGTCCCAGCTCCCGGCCAGCCTCACCTGGAGCAGCTCTTCTTCCAGCCTCAGCGCCCTGCTTTTGAGCTCCATCAGCGCTTGCTCCTTGCTGATGGCCGCAGCCTGCAGCTCAGCCTCCAGCCGCTGCTCCAGGCCCTGGTACCTGCCAGGAGAAGCCTTGGCACCCAGCCTCTCTCCCTTCCCCTTACAGCCCCTGGGCACAGCCCCCACCTCTGCTGCTGGTTCTTCTGCTCCCAAAGAAACTTCTGGCGTTCTTGGGCTGCCTGCTTCAGCTCCTGCTGCAGGTGCTCCAGCCGGGAGCCCAGTTCCCGGCCCCGGACCATGGCCTTCTCTAGCTCCTGAGGGCAGGCAGAGCAGGCTCAGGGGGCAGGCATGACCTCCAACCTCCAGAGGCTGAGGAGGCTGGAGTCAGACATAAGCACAGGACACTGGCTTTTTGTCCCTTCTGTCTTTCCTTGGCCACTCAGAGGGAGAAAAAAAAAATTTTTTTTTAGACAGGGTCTCGCTTTGTAGTTCAGGCTGGCCCTGAGCTCACTAAGTAGCCCAGGCAAGCCTGGAACTCAGCAATCCTCCTGCCTCTGCCTCCTGAGTGCTGGGATTACAGGTGTGAGCCACCACGCCCGGCAAAAAAAATTTTTTTTAAGGTAGGGTTTTTTGTTAAGTATTCAACTGGGCTCAACTTCACAATGCTCCTGCCTCAGCCTCCCAGAGTAGGAGGGTTACAGGTATGTGCTATCACACCTACTTATCTTTAACCCCTGGAGTCTCTACTCCTCCAACTATGAAATGGCAGCAAAGCCTGCTATAAGTAAGGCAGGGCAGAAGGCAGCCCCTGGGCCAGTCAGATAATGATTGGCAAGGATCTTCACCTCTCTGAAGCCATAGCTCCTCCTGTGCCCAGGAACAGGGAGCCGTGCCCTACGGGGCATGACATCAGCCCTGTGGAAGCAACAGGTGCTCCACAGAGTTTTGCCTGAAGAACATCCTTCACCCCAAGGGGCCAGCCTTGGTGTATAGGCAAGACAGGAACTTGGAGATCGCAGCCCTAACCACAGTGGAGGCCAGGAGGGGGCAGGGGTAGGTCCAAGGCTTTGATCCTTGACAGTTGGGACACACCATTTCAGAGGGAGGGGTGCAAAGTCCTTCACCTATGCCCTCCCACCAAGAGGTAGGCTAAACCATTCTGACAGACAGGGACCCTGGCAAGTTGAAGCCATAGGAAAGATGAAACTTGCTTGCCACATCCTGCTCCAGGAAACCAGGCCTACAAACTTTTGAATGACCATTTACTGTTGAATGATCATCTTGACTGATCAGCCCTACCAGCCCCACTCTATACAATGCTCTTCCTGATACTCATGGCCTTCGCCTATTGGCGAAACACTACAAGTCCCATAAAGCACTGCTGTCTGACCAGCCACCAATAGCCAGTGGGGCCTGAGTACAATTGAGGTAGGGAGGAAGGTGGTAGGAGAAAGGAAATGGCCCAGAACCCTTCCCTGCTCCTGCAGGCCGCGGCTGCAGCCCCTCCAGCAACCTGGAGGCCCCTAGATCCCTGACCTCCCCACCAGCAGAAAGGCCTGTACAACACCCAGGCAACACCAGGAACTAACTGCTCCACCTAGGAAATCCCACAAAATTCCCTTTGTCTCCAGCTTCTTCCACCCTCTGGGTCCTCATGGCCAGCTCTTCTGGCTCACCAGTCCTACCCTCACTTGCCCTTCCAGCATCCCTCTCTCCAGAAACTGCACACTAGGGCCCAACATTGCACCAAGCTCTCTCCATTTATTTTCTCACAAGCTCTGGGAGGTAGTTTTTATTCCAGTTGTACAGGTAAAGAAACCAGGACTCAGATAGGTGATGTAGCTTGTCCCAAACCACCCAGCTGAAAAGCAGATCTGGGATATGATGCATTTCCTTTGGCCTGACAGCACCTCTTGGTCACACCTTAGAAAGTGGATCCTAGGAACAGCCCTTCTCCTCAACCTGTCACCTATACCAACTCCCACCTTCTTCAACCTCCCTGTCTCCAGCTGCCTTGCACAAGGCCAACCATATGTTACCCACTCCTTGCCATCAGTGGGGCCTGGGCAAGTCCTCCTCCTCTCTGAACCCCGGTGTTCCTGTCTATACAAGGGTGGGCCTGAAAAGTGTGCATGCCAGGAAATGCTTTTTTTTTTTTTTGAGACGGTCTTTCTTTGTAGTTCAGGCTGGCCCTGAACTCACTATGTAGTCCAAATTAGCCTCAAACTCTCAGCAATCCTCCTGCCTCTGCCTCCCAAGTGCTGGGGTTTCAGCCATGAGCCACCACACCCGGCATTGTGCTATGTGGTACCAGGGATTGAACTTGGGACCTTGCACTTGCCTGGCAGATGCAGAAACCACTGGTATTTCTGGTCCCAGGAAATACCATTCTCTACCCATAAGGCCCTTACTCCCCACACTGCCATCCACTGGCTTCACCACACTTCTTGTTGGTTTGTGGTATCCACCACTTCCCTTGAGGCATCTCTAACAGGGACTCATTGATAAACAAACCCCAACTCCTTCCTCAGTTTGAAAGAAAACAGGAATCTACTTAATCCATCCTCAGTCTCACTTCTCAGACCCCCTACCCCACACCAGCCTTATCTCCAGCTCACGCCCAGATATCTTTTTTTTTTTTTTTTTTTTCTTTTTGGAGACAGGGTCTCGCTTTGTAGTTGAGGCTGGCCCTGAGCTCACTATGGTGCCCAGGCAAGCCGCCGCGAACTCAGCAATCCTCCTGTCTCTGCTTCCCAAGTGCTGGGATTACAGGCGTGAGCCACCACATCCGGCATTGTGGTATGCGATGTTGATTGTTGGTGGGCATGTCTCCACGCCCAGCATTATATGTGGTTACCGGGGATTGAACTCAGGTCCTTGTGCTTGCGAGGCAGGCGCCAGAACCACTGAGCTAACCCTCCGGCCCCACGCCCAGATATCTTTAACCCTCTGAGCCTCTACTGCCCTCCAGGAGGCCTTCAGATGTGCCATATTCTGAGTTCAACATGCTGGCTGCCTGATTATCATTACCCAAAGCCTGGCATAGGGCCTGGCATGGCCTGTAAAACACAGCCATGAGGGCTGGGGATTTAATTCAGTGGTTCTGGCATCTGCCTGCAAACCCAAAATCCTGAGTTCAGTCCCTGGTACCACATACCACAATGCCAGGCATGGTGGCTCATGCCTGTCATCCCAGCACTTTGGAGGCAGAGGCAGGAGGATTGCCAAGAGTTTGAGGCTTGGGCCAGGGATTTAGTTCAAGTGATACTACCCCTACCTTGGAAGCACAAGGGCCCGAGTTCGATCCCTGGTACCACCACCAAAAAAAAAAATTTTTTTTCAAGGCTTGCCTGTGCTACATAGTGAGTTCAGGCCCAGCCTGAACTACAAAGTGAGACCCTATCTCAAAAAACAAACAAAAAAATCTACGATGGATGAATACAAGTAAGGCCTTCTCTCCCCTCTGTCACTGTCCCTGCCCTGCCAGCCTCACCTACTGCCTACAGCACTGCCAGTGCCTCCTGATGGCCCTAGGCTTCCTGCCCTCCAAGTAAAATCTTGGTCGTTCCTCCTTGAAGCCTCTTGCCCTCACCTAGCCACTCCTCCTCCCTCGGGCTCTTGTAGCATTTTTTCCTGAATAACCATTTCTTGGTCACTTACAGCATGCCTTGGCTCGGCGAGAGCCAGCCCTTTTGCATCATGATTGCCCCAAAGGCAGCTGGGAATGGCAACCCCATTTTATAGAAGGAGGCACTGGCACAGAGGTGAGTAAACTGCTATAGCCAGAGTCTCACAACTGTACCTACTCAGGCAGTCCTACCCCTCCCAGGGTCTACCCGATCACCAGCCATGGCCATCAGCTGAGTCCTAGGAAGGCAGGGTGGACAACCTAGCTTCAAGCTGGGCACTCAGCGGCTACCAATAGAGTCCGTAACCCCAAACCCCAGAAATTACCCTGAAACCCCCATTTGCTACCAACCCTTTGGCAAGAGCCCTGACCTACCTCACTGAGGGCCTGCTTCTCCCGGCGCTCCCGCTCTGTCTCTTCCAGATGCCTGTGGCCCTGGCTCTCCAGCTCTTGTACCCGCTCTTCAGCAGCCTCAGCCCGGGCCCGCAGCCTGGGCCCCTCACGCTCCCACTGCCTCCGCTCTCGGCCTGCTGCTGCCAGGGCCTCTGCTAGTGCCTCTCGCTCCTGTGATGCAGCCTCCAGGTCCCGGCCAGCTGCCTCCACAGCTTCCCGAAGCCGGGTCTGCTCCTGGGCCTGGGCCTCCACCTCCCGGTGGGCCTCAGCCTCTGCCCTACGTGCTTGAGCCAGCTCCTCAGAGAGACGGGCCACCTCTGCACCTCGGGCCTCCAGCCTTCGGCCCTGGGCCTCCAGCTCGGCCTCCAGGGCTGCAGCCTCTGTCCTTAACCGTGTCACCTCCTCCCTGAGGACGTCCTGCTCCGAGACACCGCTACCCAGGGCTTCCCCTGAGATCAGCCCTTCCCAGGCCCTGGCATTAGGAACACCGTCAGCGGTCTGCTGTGCTAACAGAAGGGCTGGTTCTCCAATAGTGCCCTCCAGCTTCCGTTCAAGCCCTCGGGCCTCTGTTTGTCTGGTGGAGTCGTCCTGGCCCCAGCCCACAGTCTCCTGCTTTTCCAGCAGCACACAGAGGCTGAGTTCTGAGGAGCCTCGCTTGGGCTCAGGGCCCTTCTTCCTCAGACCCTGGGCCTCAGACATCAACTCTTCTTGGGGAGCCTGCATCTCCCCAGTCTCTCCTTCCGGCAACTGCTGCACCTCAGTTTTGATCTTTGGACCCTGATGTGGGGCTACAGAGGTAGGTGACTGGAGAGGGGACCTGGGGACAGGCGTCTCCGGGGACATTCGTGTCTCCATACAAACATCTAACTCTTGAGGGGACAAGTGTGAGGTCTGCGTGTCCAGTGCAGCTGCCTGGACAGACTTCTCTGTCACCTTTCGGTGTGAATCAGATCCCTGGGGACTCTCCGCTGATCCCTCCAGGCATGATTCTGATGCAGGGGGAGCCTGATGGGGGTCTTGAGCTCCCACCTGGGAAACCAAGCCGTGGGGTTTATGGTCAGAGACCAGGGGTGTGGAGAGAGTGCCATCCAGTAGCAGAAGCATGGACTCCTTGCTCCACTCCTCCAGCAGGGGGTGCTGAGGGCACATGAGAGGGACAGTCAGGCCCAAGAGGGCAGGAAGGAGCCTGCTCGACAGTGGGCAGGACTCACCTGGCCACATCGCTGCTTCTGCAATACCTGCAGCAGGCCTCGAAGCTCCCGGTTCTCCCGCTCCAGGGTCCGCAGCTGCCCTGCCTCTGCCTCCCTCACCTCGTCCTGCAGCGAGGGGGCTGCTCTGGGCGGGGGTGCTGCAGGCAGGAGGTAGGTCAGCAACTGCCTACACCTTCTGCCTCATGAGGACTGAAGCCCTCTTACCACAGCAGCAGGGTGGGTGGACAGGCACCTCCACACCTCCTCCCCAGGGCCCCACACACCCTCTGCAGGGGAGTCCGGGGGTGGCTCCAGACTCCGGCAGAGCTCCAGCTCCAGCTCCACGTTCTCTTCTTCAAGCTGATTCACATGATGCCTGAGAGACTCCAGCTCCTGGAGGGTGGAGGGGCAGAGTCATCCCAGCCCTCCCCACTGTGCCAGGCTAGGTGTGGAGGCCATGACAGGGCAGCAAGATTGGAGGTCACAGGGATCCCTAGGGAACCTTAGGGGACCTCAGGGTGGCACTCGGGCGACCTCACCGCATGAGCCTCGCCCAGCCGCGTGCGTAGCAGCAAGTTCTCACGCTGGGCTTCGTGTAGTCGGGCACAGCGCTCTCGGGCAGCCTCTAGCTGCTCTTCCAGCAGCGCCTTCGAGGCCTCTAGGGTTCCTGAGAGCGCGCGCTCCTCCTGGTGGGAAAACAGGGAGAACCTGGCCCGAGGTATGACGCAGCACCCCTGTCCTTCAATGCCTGCGGGATCCCAAGGCCCTCGCCCCCGGGCCAGCCAAGACACTCCCTACCTCCTTTGCTGTTCCCTGGCCTCCCTCAGGGGCCCATCCCAAACACCGCCCTCTGCCTGGACCCTTAGCCTTGTCTCGGGCCACGACTACCCCCCTCCCCCGCTAGGGAGACCCTCTCCACTGTAAGCCCAACCCCGGCCCTCCCCCGCCCACCTCACTTCGAGCCCCGCCTCCTCCTCACCTCCAGCTGGCTCTTGCAAGCCTCTGCTGCCTGAAGCTGCTCGCGGCAGCGCCCCAGTTCCTCCTGCAGTCGGGACAGGCGGCCTGCCCGCTGCCGCAGGGCCTCTGCCTCCTCTCGGTACAGCTCAGCGCGCTTGGCCTGTCCCGACAGTGCCTGGGCCTGGGCCAGAGGATGCAGAGCTGGGACTGGCCAACCGCGGATAGATGAGGGATGGGAAGGAGTGGAGCCAGAGGTGGCAGTGGGACCGGTGGGGGGAGGCAGTGGCGGGGCGTGGGTATCCGAATGCACCTGCTGGTGGAGCCTTCGAATTTCGGCCTCCAGGCCCTGCACTTCAGCCTGAGAGTCCAGCAGCAGCTCAGCCTTTTCCTCCCTGGAGAGATGGGGCCATGCCGGGGCCAGTGTCAAAAAGCTACAGTCCCACCCCTTCCTGGGCCTGTCCCCTCTTCTCCGTGCCCTGTCCCCTCTGTCCCCACCGGTCCCCTCCCTGGCCCACAGACACTCACAGCTCCTGCCTCAGGCGCCTCAACTGGGCCTTGGCATTGGCCAGCTGCAGCACCAGATGGTGCGAAGGCCCCTCCGCGGGAGCCCTGGTAGGAGCTTCAGAGGACAAGGCAATCCGCTCTTGTTGCAGCAGCAGCTCGGCCATTCTCTGTAGAAGGTCAAGGGTTAAGTGTGAGTTGGAACCAGCCCTGGTCTGCCCACATCTTCCCCAACCACCACAAGGTGAACCTGGTTATAATGACCCTGATGGTTCGAGACCAGACCCCAATCCCACACCTGGGCTCCAGACTCCACCTTCCCTCATACCTGGATCCACAAGGCCCTGTACTCCCCTAACCTAACCTGAGGCCCCAGGTCCCTCTCCCTGGCCAGCCTGGACAGCGTCCCCATTAGGCTCCGGAACAGCATCTCCAACTCCGAAGGTGCCAGCTCCCCAGGCTCTGGTCCAGCCAATGTCAGCACCACACCAGCTCCAGACTGGGTCACCTGGGGGACGTGGGGAGCAGTCATGGAATGACGGTGAGGGGCGAGGTTGTCCTGAGGGTGATCCTGGCCCTGGGCTGTCCTTGTGCCCATACCTCCTGGATGGCAGCAGCCAGCTCGCTCTGAACCTCAAGGCTCAATCCCTGGATATGGCGGATGAAGAGCTCCCGGTTCTCACACTGCGTGGAGACAGGAGCAAGGAGACTGAGGCAGAATCCCCCTTCTCTGTGCCAAAGCTCAGCCCTCCCTCTCCACTCCTCACCTGCACCGACGCCCCTAGCAGCAGCCGAAGCAGGCCTCGCAGCCCCTCCACCGCCTCCTCTGTGGGACACAAGCCACAAGGGTTCACAGGGGTTCCGGGGGTGAGGGGAAGGTAGAAGGAAGGGGATAGGAGGGGGAGAGTACCTGAAAGGGGGTCAAACCCCAGCACCTGGAGGTCGGGGGGCTGTGACAAGACCAGCAGCTGCAGCTCCTCCTGCATTAGGGGCAGGTATATGAGGTACCCGCCTGTAGGGCAGCCCTGCCCCCACCCCACCAGCTCCCAAACCCTCACCTGGTAGAAGTCCCTGAGTCGGGTCCACAGCTGGCTCAGGTTCCACACTCTATGGGCCTCAGGTCCATCATGGCTGCTGGCCATCTGAGGTCCCCCTCGGGAACTGGGGGCGCTATGGAAACAAGGGCACGGGAGACAGGGTGCTTGAGAACCCACCTCCCTAACTCAGGCTCCTCCCCCCAGCCTTGGTGGGGCCAGCTCCCCAGATCCCTCCACCTCCAGCTCTCCCCTGTGCCTTACATGATACCCAGCACCCGGAGGAGCAAGGCCCCATCGCTGAGCCGCAGGAACCTCTTCTCTGGACCGAGAGGTCCCTCTTCCTCTTCCTCCTCGCTCCCCAAAGCCTCCTCCACCTCCCCCACCAGCTCAGCTAGTCCCAGCGCCTGCGGGGAACAGCATGGGTCCACTGGACAGCAGAACAGAACCGGGCCCTTCGCCCCGCCCCAGTGACCCTGCACCCCTCCCCAGTGAGGGAGTAAATGCCTCTGGCCTCAGGTTCTGCATCCCTTGGTCTCCCTCTCCGCCCCTGGCCTCCAGCCCAACAGCGAGCCTGTCCCCACCGCCAAAGCCCGGGCCTGGCCACTGGCTCACTTCCCCTCTGCAGCCCTGCTCCCTCCTGCTCCTCACCCAGGTGGCCAGGCTCCCCCTCAGGAAGTCTCTAAGTCTGGGCCCCTGGCCCCCCTCCATGTCGGGGTCAGGGTGTCGTCCTGCTTTGGCAGCTACACCTGCCCTGAGAGGAAGAGGAAGTCCCCGTGGGGGGATCCCAGCAGAGCCGCAGACACCCTGTGCAGCTTCCTCCTTCCGGGTTTGACGGCCAGGCATCCCCTGGGTGCTGCCTAACCCCACCGTCCCAGCCTCAGGGAGGACTGGCCTGCAAGTGTGGGGAGCACAGGGCTCTTGGCTCCTGGGTGTCCCTCACATCTCTGGGCCTTGCTTTCCCAACCTGGAACCAGAGAGGCAGAGTCAGCCCAGAAGGGACTCTGGATTTTGCCTCAAGGAGTCTGGATGCTCACATGTGCCTCTCCTGATAGGCCAGACTCTCCCTCCCCCCTTGATGTCTCACAGCTTTACTCAAACCACCCTCACCTATGCAACTTCATTCTGAAGCCATCTCCCCCAGAAAGCCTGCTCTGAACCCCTCAGGAGTGGGCCCCTCCCCTCCAACCTCATCCTACCTGAGACTCCATACACAGGGCTATAGGTAGGTATCCTCAGCTGGCCAGGCCTCAGTTTCCCATCTGGAACACAAGAAGGTTAGAAAAGCTGCCCTTAGAGGGAAGCAATGTAATGCCAGGATGACTGGCTCAAGTCACAGATCTGGAAGACACCCTGTGTCCACGCTGCCCAGTGTGCTTCAGTGCATTCTCTGTCGCTCCCCCTCTGCGCTGGACACTGGTGGATGGTGGCATAGGAAAAAAGTCACGTAGTCCCTGATCATCGGATGATCAGGATGCTGGAGAACCAGCTATCTAAAAACCACACGCTTTCAAAATGTAAGGTTGCACCTGTACTAGGAGCTCTATAGGGGTGTGGACATGACCGTGGCGGGACAGTTTGGGAAGGCAACACAGAGGAGACATGACATCAGGAGCCACCAAGTTAACTAGGCAAAGTAGAGAGGGAACAAGGGCGTTCCAGGCATTGGAAACAGAATGTACCCTGCTCTGAAGCAGCCAGGGCAGGGCCAGTGTAAAAATGAGAATTATTCTGGCTTTGCTTTTCACATGTACCATTTCTGAAGTCAGGTTACATGGCACACTTGTTTGCTGGCTGCCACCCTGACTTAGCTGTGATTGCCAGCACAAGTCCCTGACTCAAAAGTACAGGTATCAGCAGGCTGGTTGTGGTGGCAAATACTTGTAATCTGGTCCTGCGAGGCTGAGACAGGATGGCAAGTCTGAGCCAAGCTCAGGCTACACAGACTGTTCAAGGCCAGCCTGGACTACATGGCAAGACCCTCTCTCAAAACAAAAGCCACAACAATATTGTGAGCATGGAACCCTGGAGAAAGGGTGTCAGCAGGCTGAGAGAGACCCTAGAGGCAGGCATGAGCACTTGTTAAACCTGGGACCCAAAGTGATCCTCCTGCCTCAGCCTCCCTGACAGCATTCAGAAAGCCCAGGCAAAAGTGGGTTTGCTGTGTGGTTGCGAAGCTTGTTGCTGCAGGCACACAGCCCACCCAGGTTTATGGCTATTTAGGGGACTGTCAGGAGGAGCACGGCCCTTTGTAGCCTTTGATGGCCCAGTGGGGGAGGTGGCTGGGAAGTACACAGAAGTGGATTGCTGGAGTCAGCTTATAAAGTGTGAAGGAGTTTTCCAAACAGGCTAAGAAATTTATTTTGCTTCTATTATCCTTTTGATGTGCACATGAGAATTATATATGATAAGAATTTCCATTTAAGTCAAATGGAGCTCTTTAGGGAAATATAAAAATTCTAGTGATGGGCCGGAGGGTTAGCTCAGTGGTTCCGGCGCCTGCCTTGCAAGCACAAGGTCCTGAGTTCAATTCCCGGTAACCACATACAATGCTGGGCATGGTGACTCACGCCTGTCATCCCAGCACTTGGGAGGCAGAGACAGGAGGATTGCTGAGTTCCAGGCTTGCCTGGGCTACAATAGTGAGCTCAGGGCCGGAGGGTTAGCTCAGTGGTTCTGGCGCCTGCCTCGCAAGCGCAAGGACCTAAGTTCGATCCCCGGTTACCACATATAATGCTGGGCGTGGAGACACGCCCACCAACAATCAACACCGCATACCACAATGCCGGACGTGGTGGCTCACGCCTGTCATCCCAGCACTCGGGAGGCAGAGACGGGAGGATTGCTGAGTTCGCGGCGGCTTGCCTGGGCACCATA
>PVIC010006306.1:0-29083 GCA_004025085.1 Thryonomys swinderianus
AGAGGAGAGGAATCTTTTATATTGGCTTGATTAGTACTTAACAAATACCCAGATACACTGTAGTGAAAAAGTGATGAGAGCTCAGCATAAGTGATCACTAATGTGATCCTCAGCTTTCGTATTTTGTCATTACTATCATCTCCATTGCAACAATTGCCAATTTATATGTGCTGAGTCCTAAACATTTCAAAAAGATAAGGAAATGAGCTATCACCATTTATCAAGACTACCCAGCTACTACTAGCGATCAAGCCATAATTATAACCAAGATTTCTGGAGGCTTAGTCCATTGCTTTCTCCAATAACCTATCACTGAACTCTGATCTGATTATTTTTAGGCATTCAGTTGCTGCTCATGAGTATTAACAGTATGCTAACAATTTTAAGAAATTAGGAGAAACATGAACTACAGTATAAGGAAGAGCAGATGCCAGGAGTGTGAGGGGGAGGTGGGATCATGAAGAGAAAAATGTTATCAAACATCTTGACTATATAGTTAGCTAAGCTTTGTATTTTAAAGAATTTAATCAGGTCCAAGACCAGTGATTGTGTGTTTAAAAAATGCAAAGAGTCATACCTCTTCTCTAAAGTATGGATACACAAGAGCTACAACAATATTTTTTAAGTATTAAAAAGTTTCAGAAAATAGCAGTAAAACAAGCCATCTGAGAAATTATTATATCCAAAAACCACACACCATGTATTGCATGAATAAAAAGCAGAATCAAACTTTAATATTTGAATTACACAGTCCCTTTAAAAGAACAAGTTAATATAAAGTATGAGAAAAAGGGAGGCAAAAGATGATTCAGATTATTTCAAACACCTTTTAATTTCTTGAATCTAAAAGCTTATACTGTATCAAAGTTGTATTTTGAGGGAGTTTCATGTAAAGCCCGGCAATAGCAAAAATCCTTCTACTAAAAGAAAACTATAAAATCAATATTAAAATCATTTTATGAAGGACAGTTAAACACACAAACATCATGATCCAGTATACAATCACCTTAACAGAGTGATTACATGAATCTTAATCATTATGCAAATATTCTTCAACTCTAAATATTACATATAATACTTACCCCATATAGGTAAATCATCTATGTACATCTGATACCAATAGTGATTTTTGATAGCATATACAAATGCATCTCTCTTCTCTTTATCTAAGTCAATTTCACAGTAAGTAGCTGGCATGACATCATCTGCATAAAATAAAAATTACAAATTAGCCCATTAGCTTGCAAAACAGTCATAGGAAAACCAGAAGAAAAAAATTCCAGAATTCCCTGAAGATAAAATTTGTATTTACTAAATAATAGTTAACTCTGGGTGATAAATATATGAGGGTTCATTATCTTTTCCCTTTAACAATGTTAAGACCATCAACCAAATAATATTAAAAATGATTTAAAAAAAGAAAGCTTAATATACATAAGATTTCCACTTAAAATATATGAAAGCTGACAGATATGATCTAAAACAGATAATAATGCCTAACTAAAAGATTTCTGAGATTACCTTTCATTTAAAAACTCTTGGAAATACAAGGGCCACAGATTCTGTGAGGAATCCCAGTGACTCTTCATAATTAGGAAGATTAAAAGGCAAACCTCTAGCCAACAAATATCATTATTCTTTTTTTTTTTTTTTTTTTTTTTTGAGGGAGAGTTTCACTTTGTAGTTCAGGCTGGCCCTGAGCTCACTATGTAGCCCAGGCAAGCCTGGAACTCAGCAATCCTCCTGTCTCTGCCTCCCGAGTGCTTAGATTACAGGTGTGAGCTACCATGCCCAGCAAGTATCATTGTTCTTAAATACTTGAAAATCCTCCTAAAGATAAATCATTTCCACTCTTAACTACTTCCAAAAATACCAGTTATAATTGATAATACAGTTTTTAATTTATGTCTTTTTCAAAAATATGTTTCTGGGCCAGAGATTTAGCTCAATGGTTCTGACACCTGCCTAGCAAGCGCAAGGTCCCGAGTTTGATCTGGTAACCACATACAAAATACTGGGTTTGGTGATTCACACCCACTAGCAATCCATACCACATACCACAAGGCCAGGCATGGTGGCTCACACCTATAATGCAAGCACTCGGGAGGCAGAAGCAGCAGAATTGCTGAGATTTTCTTTCTACCCAACCTCCTTCCAGGGAGGCATGGAATTTAGGATTTTCATAAGGTTAAAAAGAGGCTGAGCAGTGAGGTACGGAACCGTTAAGAAATGAGATGCTAGGGCCGGAGGGTTAGCTCAGTGGTTCCGGCGCCTGCCTCGCAAGCGTAAGGTCCTGAGTTCGATCCCCGGAAACCACATACAATGCTGGGCGTGGAGACTCACACCCACCAACAGTGGACACAGCATACCACAGTGCCGGGCGTCGGGGCTCACGCCTGTAATCCCAGCACTTGGGAGGCAGAGACAAGAGGATTGCTGAGTTCGCAGCGGCTTGTCTGGGCTCCATAGTGAGCTCAGGGCCAGCCTGAACTACAAAGCGAAACCCTGTCTCAAAAAAAAAAAAAAAAGAAATGAGATGCTATAAAGGATTTCCAGAAGAGCTTGGAACTGTCACCATGTGGCCCCCAAATGGGACCTTCAACGGGCAGCAAGCACTGCAGCCAGGGAGGACAAGAGAACCAAAGGCAGCTCAGGCTTGGAGGACAGCAAGCGGCTGAAGCAGCTGTGGGAGACCCTCACAACTGTCTCTGCAGCCAAAGAATTCTGTTACAAAAAGATGTTTACAATAGTCATTAACAATGTGGTAGTTTTAAAGATGAAGTGCTGATTCACAGTGTGATATTTCCCTGCACAGAGCTTCTACAAGATTCCTCAGTCTGAACTCTAGTTCACCTGTTTCCCCACTGCTCAGTCACCCTCTCTCCCTACACTCCAAGCTTAGTACCTGCAGGCCACTCATACCTTCTGCTCTCTTGGGCCCTGGACTCTGCTGGTGCTGTTCACACCACTTCAAAGAACCTTCTAAAATACTTCCATCCCATCTCCTCCTCCAGGCATCCCGAATCCCCACTTCTCAGGCTTCCCTCTTCTCTGAGGTCCCATGGTTTTCCTCCACATCTCCCTGATAGCATGTCGGGACCAACATGTTAGCTCTTCCAAAATACCTGAGTCCTCCAGGGTGATGTCCAGAGGTAAGTAACTACATCCTTTTCATCCTGAGCTATACCTGTTTCAGTACCCTGCAGAGCAGGTAATATAAGGAAAAAATTCTAACAAACTTTAAGAGCATAATTTTTCCATTTATTTGGCAAAATAAATCACTATGAATATACGCATATGATTATCTGTGTATGAATGGGGGATATGTGTTTATATATGCTGTATAAGTAAATGTCAATATAAAATGAAATTTAAACAATTTCTCACCAGGATTGGCAAGAAGTCTTGACAACTATGTTTTACTGATATAAAAACTAGGAGTAAAATGTGGTAAAAGGGAAAAATCTACCATGGCACATTGTATGAAGAGCAATGATTGGTCATGTTTTAGTGAAATTCCTCTTCTAGTCCTGTGTGCAATGCAACAGTACAGATTACTGAGAAACCTGGTTGCCCAACAGAAACTCCACTTCTCAGATGGAAGCAGATTTGAAGAAAACAAATGCAATGCGTATCAACATGGCAACTCACCCTTCATTATTCTTCATAACTGGAAAATCACCAGAAATTATGACTGAAAATTACAGTAGGTGTACCTTTTTTAAATAAACCACAACTGTGTTCGCTTCGGCAGCACATATACTAAATAAACCACACCTTATGAATTCTTACAAAGAAATTAAAATTTTACTAATTTAGTCAGATGTGGTGGCATATGCCTATAATCACAGAACTCAGAGTATCAGAAGCAGGAGGATCACAAATTTCAACCCGGTCTGGGCAATTTAGCAACTTAATAAGACCCTGTTTCAAAACTTTAAAATTTTTAATTTTTTTAAATGGGATACAGCTCAGTATGAAGGACCTAAGGTTCAATCCCCCGAATCACAAAAACAGAAAACAAAGCAAAATAAAAACCAATATAAATATTTTTTATGAGAGAAAAAAACAACCAAAGTTATGAAATAACAAGTTCAAACGGCAGGCAATGTCAGGTAGTCTCAACACTAAGCCTCAATTCTCATAATACTACAAACTAGTAACTACATAGGCTACAAACTAGTAACTACACAGGCAGTGAAAACTTTAAGAATGTGATAAATATTCATGAGTTCTCTAAGAACATATCACATCATCATACTTTATTTACTACACTGCTAACTTTAAAAGTCAGAAATACTCCACTTCAAATTCAGCAACATTTGGCAAAGTCTCTCATGAAATCACTACAAACATTTATCAAGTGTGCAGAAATAAGTGTCTGAGATCCACCACTTACTAGCCACGTGAATAAAAGCAATTCAGTGGACCTCCAAGAATGTCAGTTTTCTCACCTATAAAACAGAAAACATCTCCACAGTCTCCTTCCCACAGCTTCATGAACTCAAAATACTGATCTTTGGCCGGGCGTGGTGGCTCACGCCTGTCATCCCAGCACTCGGGAGGCAGAGGCAGGAGGATTGCTGAGTTCGAGGCTTGCCTGGGCTACATAGTGAGCTCAGAGCCAGCCTGAACTACAAAGCGAGACCCTATCTCAAAAAAAAAGAAAAAAAAGGGCTGGGGATTTAGCTCAAGTGGTACCACACCTACCTTGGAAACACAAGGACCAGGGTTCAATCCCTGGTACCACCCCAAAAAAATAAATAAATAAAATTTTAAAAAAATTTTTTAAAAATCCATACTTCTCACATCTACTGGTAATACAAGAATCACTAATAACCAAAACATAAAGTATAAAACAAACAACTGATGAATTTTATGTGCAATTATTTGGTCCAGCAAAAACATTTTGGTTGAAACCAACAGAACAAAATATTGCATTAAGTTTCCAGGTTTCCAACTAAACAAGACAGATTTAGCCATAGCATGTTTCTTCCCCCTCCAGAAATGCTTGAAAATATCAGTAATTTATAAAAAGAAAAAAGGCCACCATGACAGAAAGTAAAGAGAGTAAAGACGTCAACAGACTTTGAAAAAATGGAAAAAGATGAAAGATGACACATGCCAAATAAACTGGGGGAATCATAACACAGAAAGGATACCTAAAGAAAGAAGGGGACAGGTGTCACTGAACTCAAAAAATACACTCAGGAGACACCCAAGCCTTAAAAGGTACAAGGCAGATGTAGGGCTAATACACAAGGGAACTGCACACTGATACTCATACAGAGGGACTGGACGCCTCAGTCCCTCCTCCATCCATTACACAACTTGAGAAACATCCTCAGCTTATCCCTCACAGTAGACCAGAGGCAGACCTTCCCCTAGAAAACTTCTAAGAATCCAAACACAGGAAACAAAGCTAGGATGGAAACAGAGTGGAGAATTATTTGAGGTAAAAATCTTTCCTCTGAATGAGGGCCTGCTACTGCTCTAAGCCCTTCCCCTCTCCTGGCAGTCAGGCATATACCACCCAGGCAGAACTATAGATAGAACTACCACACTAAGGATTAGAAGAGCCAACGTGAAGAGTCGCTGAACTGGAAGTATGGAAGGCTCTAAACAACCCTTGGCATTCCTCCACACCTGCAGTACTCTCAGCTTAGCACTTCAGTCTAGATAACAAGGAAGAACACTTGTATAATAATTTTATCCCTCTATTAAGAAGAAATATTCAAAGTAAAATTCAAAGAAAGAGAAATAAAACAAATGAAAGAAAGGAATCCTCCACAAGTCATTGATTTTCAAACATTAACATTTTTCATTAGATTTCGGGATTCAAAAATTAGGAAAGGCCCTGGGCAGGAATCTCCACAGCTGAGAATTATGATTCTAGATCATCTACCAATCAAAATGAGCCAATTATCCTAAGAACAAGTAGGCATAAACCATCTGAGTATTAGATAGTTTATTAAGAACTTACTGTCTTGGGGCCGGAGGGTTAGCTCAATGGTTCCCAGCGCCTGCCTCGCAAGCGCAAGGACCTGAGTTCGATCCCCGGTGACCACATATAATGCTGGGCGTGGAGACATGCCCACCAACAATCAACACCGCATACCACAATGAGGGATGTGGTGGCTCACGCCTGCAATCCCAGCACTCGGGAGGCAGAGACAGGAGGATTGCTGAGTTCGCGGCGGCTTGCCTGGGCACCATAGTGAGCTCAGGGCCAGCCTGAACTACAAAGCGAGACTGACTAAATAAATAAATAAATGAGAAGCTAGGGATGATAGCACATATCTGCAATTCCAACTCTTAGATGATAGGAGGATAAGAGACAGGAAGGTAGGTAAAGATTCAAGGCCAGCCTGCGTTACATAGTAAACTCAAAGCCAATCCAAATTACATAGCGAGACCATCAAAAAAACCCGAAGTGGGCCAGGCGTGGTGGCTCACGCCTGTAATCCCAGCACTCGGGAGGCAGAGACAGGGGAATTGCTGAGTTCGAGGCTTGCCTGGGCTACATAGTGAGCTCAGGGCCAGCCTGAACTACAAAGCGAGACCCTGTCTCAAAAAAAAAAAAAAAAAAAAAACCAAGGTGGGAGCCAGGGATTTAGCTTAGTGGTTCCAGTATCTTCCTGGCAAGTGCAAGGTCCTGAGTTCAATCCCCAGTACCACATAATACAATGTCAGGCATGCTGGCTTACACCTGTAATTCCAACACCGAGGAGGCAGAAGCAGGAGGATTGCCATGAGTTCGAGGTTAGCCTGGGCTCCACAGTGAGTTCAGGGCCAGCCTGAACTACAAAGTCAGACCCTGTCTCAAAAAAAAAAAAAAAAAAAAAAAAAAAGCTAGGGCTGGGAATTTAGCTCAAGTGGTATGCCACCTACCTTGGAAGCACAAGGGCCCAAATTCAATCCCCAGTACCAAAACAAAAAAATTAAAAAAACACCAAGGTGAGGGAGAGCAAGCAGAGACAAAAATATTTGTGTGTGTATGTACAGTTTATTGTTGTCATGGTATTTCTAAAACTTTATTATATCTGAATGTCTTCAGAAGAATCTTTAAAGCCAATTATTTAAGGGATGAAAGACTAACAGTTTAAGCCAGGATGCTCTAGTTTCCACTATATTGTTAGTATGTATGATACACCATGAGCCAATCACTCCCTCTCTTGCTTCCATAACAGGAAGTTGGATGATACAATCTACATGGTACATACTACCTTTAAAATTTTATGATATTGTGAGTAACAGCCAAAAACACTTTCCAAAGCATGGTCAACTTTTATCTTTAACTATAGCAAACAAAAGCCTGCAATTGAGGAGAAAGAAAAAGCTAACAACCATTTACTATTTCATCTAGATCACTTAACTTAGCAACATTTTTAGCAGCATATTCAAACTACAGATGCAAAGCTGCTAAGACCCCAATTCTCAGGGAATAACAATTGCTTAGTTCTTTTAATCTAAAAGTACTTAGCTTGGGCTGAAAAGAAAATAAATTCTACTTTTCTAGGCCTATGGCCTAGACACCATCTTCCTCTATTTAAACAATCTTTCCAATTCAGCCTCAAGGAAAAGGAAGAAAGGCGTAAGTGCTAAATGAGCACTATTCTTTAGCAAATAGGGATGAGGATTTTTAACAATGGATGAAATCATAGTAGCACAGTAACACACCTCATTTGCCTTTTCTGTTGTTATTCCTCTGTGATAAACTAGAAATGCCTACCACATATAGAAAAAGAAAAAATATATGCATTAACTATAGTATTATAGTTCTCATGATCACATTATGATCTGTTTCCACATTATTTATAACTACACATTTAAATCACCTGGTTAAATTAAAACATAAGCCTTAGGCCATGTTTATAATTATTCATAAAATTATAGGCGACACCACTATAGTCTAAATTTACAACTTAATTTTATAATATGGGACATTATTGGGAGAAAGAATGTAAATATGTATACTTGATTCCAGTCACGATTTTTTTTTTTTTTTTGAGACAGGGTTTCGCTTTGTAGTTCAGGCTGGCCCTGAGCTCACTATGTAGCCCAGGGAAGCCTGGAACTCAGCAATCCTCCTGCCTCTGCCTCCCGAGTGCTGGGATTACAGGCGTGAGCCACCACACCCGGCACCCAGTCACAATTTTTTAAAATTCTAAAAATGAGAATAAAATTTAGCAAATCAAAATTAAGAAACATTAACTTTACAATATCTTATTCCACATCTTTTTCTACAAAGTGCTAAAAATATCAAAAGGCAGTTACAATTCACTTTATATATAGGAACAATGAGGTCAAAACTGGAGTAAATGCTGGGCATGGTGGCTCACGCCTGTCATCCCACCACTGGGGAGGCAGAGACAGGAGGATTGCTGAGTTCCAGGCTTGCCTGGGCTACATAGTGAGCTCAGGGCCAGCCTGAACTACAAAGCGAGACCCTGTCTCAAAAAATAAATAAATAAATAATAATTTATTCTGCTAAACAACCTACTATATACACAATAACCCTGCATTTAAAAAAAAAAAAATCACCTGGCCCAATGTGAGAAGTGTCAAACTTAAACTGGTTGGTAGTCTAACTCATACTATAAAAACTATTAAGGTTTACTTACCTTTAAATTTTATATCCAGTCCACTAAATTCCAATTCAACTCCTTGAAGTGCTTCTCCCAGAGTTTCATGGTAATGACTGATACTTTTTTTTGACCCCACACAGAATGGAAGTGAAAAGTACTTGTATGTTTCTTGGCGATTATGGTAGGGCCCAACAGTATTCATCCATAAGACAACTTCCTCTTTATCTTGATACTGAAACAAGAAAGCCAAGTAAGAATACAGGTACACAAATATATACACACCAATCTATCACACATTAAGGAAATATATTATCTGTTCCTAACAAAATTGTATTCTCATTGTTCAAGAAGCTATAAAATAAAATACTGGATGTTTTAATCTGATGATCAATGTCTAGTCCTTAAAAATCAAATTATGAGTTTTAAAATTTTATCTTCTGGTTCTAACCTCAGTATCCACCATTTCTAAACTTTGTTTTACAAAAGACAGTGTTTAAATGAAGTCCGGTAGTTCATAAGAATACATTTAAAATTAGTATTTATACTATTAAAAAATGATAAACCTAAAAACAAATTAATTCACCAGGCTAACACGGACAAAGAAGGAAACAAAATTAACACTTTATATCAAACCCCATGTTAATTCTTAGATATTAAAAAAATGTTGCCAGCATGCATAAATAAAACCTCCTTTCCCCTTCATACAGCCATTAGTCAAAGTACTGAGAAATGACTACAGACAGGAGGAAAAGCTATTCTATGAAACTACAAGTCCATCCAAGTCAACATTCCATCCGTTATTAGCCTGAAAGACATGTACTGTGAGCATATTTTTCTAAATAACTAAGATTCTACCCATCAGCAAATACTATATGTAGCTAAATACAGACTTCAGTCCAATGACTTGGAGTAGCTAATTTTATCTTTCTAAGGTCTGACTGCGGAATCTGTTAAAAGATTCCTAAGATCTCTATAAGTTTAAAATTCTTATGATTATATAATTATCTAAGTAATTTAAAAACTAGTAGTTCTAACTAGCAACACTAACTTAAGCTATTATAAGGAACATTTAAGTCAACTAGTGGTGCAAAAGTTAACTATTTACTGAGTGCCTAACCTGCCAGCAACTGTGTTTATAACTGGAAACTCAGCCTTGAACAAGACATATCCCTTGCTCTACTGATGTCTACCGGGAAAGATGAGCACTGATCAATTTCAGTAAGGAGGGCTACTACGTATGAGTAACAGAGGGAGCTAGCTATCCAATCAGCCCACTAAAAAAACCTTTAATCCTTTTATGCCAAATGTTGCACTTTTTGAATACCTATAACAATAGAACATAACAAAAATTTTTCTCTTCAAATTCTTCTTTTTTTTTTTTTGCTAATGTGTATGAATTTCATGCAGAAACTCAAAAAACTCTTGGGCTGGAGATTTAGCTCAGTGGTTCCAGCACCTGCCTTGCCAGCACAAGGCGTGGTGGCTCACGCCTGTCATCCCAGCACTGGGGAGGCAGAGACAGGAGGATTGCTGAGTTCCAGACTTGCCTGAGCTACATAGTGAGCTCAGGGCCAGCCTGAACTACAAAGCGAGACCCTGTCTTAAAAAAAAAAAAAGAAAACTGCAATCTTCAGCATAAAATGAGTTAACTGCCATGTTCCACCTAAAATTAATAAATGTTTTGTTTTGTTTTGTTTTTGTGGTGCTGGAGATAGAACCCAGGACCTCACATGCTTTCTATCAGTGAGCTAAAAAGACCCAGCCTTAAATAAATATTTTCAATTAAAACTTGACATCCCTAAAACCAAATTCACCCCACCCAAAGCTATCCGTCTCAAATTTTCCAATGGTACTACCATTCTCTTAACTATGGAGACTCCAACTGTGGCTCCTTCATCAAAACATCTGCCTCTTCACTTTGATTCACAACACCATTATCACCCTAAGACTCAAAACTAGTCTCCTCTTCTTCAAATATAGGACTGGAAATGTCGCACTGATCATGTAAGACATGTTAAGTCATCAAAGAGACACACTACCACCTCACTTTTTGAACAAATGACACGTATCAGCAGTACTAGGTTTTAACAATATAAATAAAATACTCTCCTTCCCCTTTAGTATAGTCACTATCTTCAGTGGAACAAGTAAATGATTAACAATAGAGAAGTGTTATAATTAAAATAATAAAGAGCTAACTATAGCAATAATAAAGGAGTAACTAATTTTGCTTTGGCAAGGGTCAAGATTAATAACAATACTGAAAATTGTAACTTGCTTCACATGAGTTCAGAAAAAACAACTGCAGGTAATCTTCATGTATGAAGTAATGAATCAAAGGAATGAATGTTAATGTATGCATACATTCTCATTCATAACTATCCTTTTTGGAGTTGATACTACTCTTTATCCAGTCTTCAAGGTCACATAACACCAATCAAAGTACTACTTTCTGCTTAAAAACAACAACAACAAATATATATATATATATATATATATATATATATATATATATTTGTATGATATATTTCAGAATCACCAAAGTAAAATAGATGTGGTGGCGCACACCTGTAATCCCAGCACTAGAGAAGCTGGGGCAAGAGGACTACCCAGAAGTTCAAGGCCAGCCTGGGCTACACAGTCAGTTCAACGTCAGCTGGTCAGCCTGAACTACATAACAAGATCTGTCTGAAGAAAAAAAGAAGAAAAAGAATTCTCAAAACAATGCTCTACACCAACCACTACCAACTGACCAGAGCTGGTACTAAAACTAAAAACCTATACATCAAGGTAAAATGCTCTCTGTATAGTACACAATACACAAGTATTTAATAAATAATACTAGAAAAACAGTAAAGAAATGCTGAAATGTAAAGTTTATTGACAACTTACTAAAAGAAGCTCAAGTACATGCACTGACTGATTGTAACAGTACTTATATGGAGAAATAAGAAAACAGAAGCAATAACACTTGAGATTAGAACATTGAATAAAGAAAGCACTGAGAATCTTGCCATGAGTCCTATTAAGTCTACAGAATGTTACACAACTGAAAAATAGGTACAAAGACATTTCTCTTATAAATCCCAGTACAAATACTCTTTTAAAAATAAACAAAACTCTGAGCATAAATATTCTTTAAATTAGGGCATTCATTTTATTTTATACATACATAGGTCTAAAGCATTTAAGTGATACAGTGTGTGTTTAACCACACATCATGAAGTTACATAAACATTCATGAAATCTTGATGGCCTGGTAGACTTGAAGTGATACTTGTATCACAAATTCATACCATTTTGTAGTTTAAGATTTTGTCTGGGAAGAGGAATGAAACAGTAATTACAAATATATACACACAGTCTGTGGTACCAAGGCAAAAATAATATTTGCTGTTTATTCCTTTGCATGCAGACCCTGGTCACATATAATGAACTTAAAATGTTTACTTTCATCTCAGTCCTTGACTGTCCCTGAAAGTACTCCTAAATCATAGTTCAGAGTACTTTTTTCTCAAAACATGGGGTTTTTGTTTGTTTGTTTTTTGAGACAGGGTCTCACTTTGTAGTTCAGGCTGGCCCTGAGCTCACTACGTAGCCCAGGCAAGCCTGGAACTCAGCAATCCTCCTGCCTCTGCCTCCTGAGTGCTGGGATTACAGGCGTGAGCCACCACGCCCGGTAAAACATGGGTTTTAAAACATCTTCAAGTTAAACTGGGCATGGTGGCTAACACCTGTAATTTTAGCACTCGGGAGGCAGAGGCAGAAGGACTGCTACGAGTTCAAGGCTGGCCTGGGCTACATGGTGAGTTCAGGACCAGCACTCAAAAAGCTAAAAAAAACCAAAAGCATCCTGAATTTAGAAAATATCAAAAGACATCCCGTAACTTTTTAAGGGAAAGAAAACTCTTTTAAAAGCTGCAGATCAGGTTCCCAAACTCATAAACACTATGAGAAATTAGTGGCAGGTAAGACTTTTTTCCCTTCAGCAAACAAATCACTGGTTTGAAAGTCTAATTTCCCTCCAAAACATTACAGCAAGCTCTTTTTAAGTAATTCCTTGGAAACCCTTTCATGCTGGTAAGCCAATGATACTGAGAAACATGAACTTTTATAACTTATTTGCAAAGTTTAACCAGAAAAAGGGGAGCAAGATTTTGAGGAATCACAGCAGTCTCAGGGGACCCCTGAACATGATAGTTAATTCCTTCTACTGATGTCACCGGGCGCCAGCCAACTGAAAAAAGACCAATTCAGGCTGCCTTCCATTCTTCACCTATTTACTTTTCGGATCTCAGGAGAGTTTCACTATTATACCAACTTAGTGACTGTCAACTCCAGCCAAAAGTTATGATACTGTCTTCCTTTTAGGTTTCACTTTGTCATTCCTCCTAAACTATAATGACCTCCTTTTCTCAGGCAAATTCTACTTCCCCTTCAGTACTGTGCAAATCTGACTTTCTCAAATTCTTAGATAAAGCCTTAACTGACCAAACCTAACAAGATGTCATCTTCACTAGCTCTGGTAACAATACTTCTTTAGTTAACGTTTTAAAAACACATACAATGGGCCAGGCATTCTTCTAAATTTATGTGAACATTTAATCTACTCAAAACCCTGCAAGATACTATTATTTCCCCCCATTTTATAGACTAAAACACACATACACACGAACAAGATGTTATATAACATGTTCAATATTATATCATTAAACAGAATCAAATTTACAAGTTTAGGCTATAATTCTGCTAACTCCTAGAAAGCCTCATTAACCAAAGAGCAAAAAAACCAAATATGAAAAAAAACTTAGGTATACAAACCAAATAAGCAATATTCTCTATTTGAGCCCTTAATCTGCCCTAAAGGAAAAAGTCATCCTAAGAAGCTATTTGTACTATAACCTGAAATTGAACCAACATTCGCTCCTTGCTTAAATCTTCTGTGTAGGTGCTGGGGAAAAACAGAACCAAAGATTTCTTCCTCCACGGAGGTCATCAATTAATCTTTCTCAGGAGGAACACTTAAAGAGATACCACTGCTACATACTCTTTGTGAGACCTGAATGAAGAACACATAATTTATATTGACTAGCAAGAGGTAGAAAAATCAGAATAAACAACTAAATGTTTTCATTTGCACGGGAAGGTGACATGTTTATTTTAAAATACGTTTGAGAGCCAGGTGTGGTGGCTCTTGCCTGTAATCCCAGCACTCAGGAGGCACAGGCGGGAGGATTGCTAAATTCAAGGCTTGCCTGGGCTACACAGTGAGCTCAGGACCAGCCTGAACTACACAGTGAGACCCTGTCTCAAAAAAAAAAAAAAAAGCAAAATCAAGTTCTGAAAATAATGAAGTCAAAACTTCAAAGCCAGGCTGGAGGGTTAGCTCAGTGGTTCCGGCGCATGCCGCACAAGCGCCAAGGACCTGAGTTCGATCCCTGGTAACCACATATAATGCTGGGCATGGAGACACGCCCACCAACAATCAACACCGCATACCGCAATGCCGGAGGTGGTGGCTCACGCCTGTCATCCCAGCACTCGGGAGGCAGAGACAGGAGGATTGCTGAGTTCGCGGAGGCTTGCCTGGGCACCATAGTGAGCTCAGGGTCAGCCTGAACTACAACGCGAGACCCTGTCTCAAAAAGCAAAAAAAACAAAAAAAAAACTTCAAAGCCTTTCAATTATTTAAAATACATCAAAATTCTGATATAAATAAATTACAAGTATATTTTAATAGTCTCTTGAGATAACTGTTCTCTCAAAATAACTTTGTACCTAAATAAACCTCCAGACTGTCATTCAGTGCAGCCAAAATTAGGACAATGAATTATGACATTGCCTAAAAACTAGATTTATATTACAGCACTCAAAAACTTACTCACAAAATAAGTTTATTCTTTTTATAAATCTTCAAGGAAGTTTTAGGAGTTCCTCTACTAATTTGGAAGTGGGTGTATACTTGTAATGGCAGACTCAGGAGGCTGAAGCAGAAGCATCAGTCAGTTTGAGGCCAGCCTGGGCCACATAGTTAGCCCCTCTCCTACAGTCCACCACCATCAAAATGAGTTCCTGTACTCCCAAGAGAAATAAAGACAATAGGTTGCCCATTTGCCAAAGGAAAGCAAATAAACCATTTCTCAACTCATTCAGTGGCATGCATATACAAAACATTTAATGGCAGAGTCAAGTAAGTTATCATAGGCACAGAAGGCGCAAGATTACCCAGTACAATGGTTCATAAAGAAATGGGATTTTGTCTAGTTAAGGACTCAATTCCAGAGGCATGTCTAAGACTATGCACTTTAAATATAAACACTGGACTGCCTTTGCTCACTGTGGTGCAACAGTTTCATGGTTCCAATGCAGTAAAATCCTTGTGCGCAAGTGCTTCCTAATTATTCAAATCATTCAATAAGCACTGGTTCAATACTACTGGTTGTGCCAAGCCACCATTGTGTGGGGTATGTAACAGATTAGAAAACCAGGAAAGAGGAGTGGCCTTGTGATCTATTGAGGAAACAAAACCTATAAATCCCACAGCTATAGCGTGAACCATAAAATGCCCCAAGATTACTCGCTCTTGATTATTGGTGTTTTACTGCCAATATTTTTACATACTGCTGCAATGGAAATTAAACATGTAAGATAGGAAGAAAAAAGCACCAGAAATCAGGAAGGTCCAATTCCTTCTGCGATCTTGGACCAGGAACTGGAGTTATATTAGCCATTAAGAAAGTGAATTTTGGATTAAATGATCTCAAGTCTTCCTAGTTCTAAAGTTCTATGATTCTAATTTGAAACTATTTTCAATGAAGTCCTCTGACATCTTAGGAAACAGAGCAACTTAACTATAGGTGATTTCTTGGGCTTCATACAATCATAAATTATACCCTATAGTCCTACCTTTCACTTACTATGAAGAAGCCTTCTGATGACCCTTCAAACAATTCAGAGCCTTCCCTTTGAAAGTTTGCTTAAATTTTAATTATATGTCCTGTAATACATATATTATTCAAAAACTTTTTTCTTTCACTTTTTGCAGGATTCTGTTCAAAAATTAAGAATTTCAGAATGGTGGCAGTAGAGTATTAAAATAAGCAGTATAGGATGGGGATTTAGCTCAGTGATTCTGGTGCCTGCCTCATAAGCGCAAGGTCCAGAGTTCAATCTCCAGTACCACATGCCACAGTGCCAGACACGGTGGCACATGTCTGTAATCCCAGCACTGGGGAGGCAGAGGAAGGATTGCTCTGAGTTCGAAGCTAGCCTGGGCTACATAGTGAGCGCAGGGCCAGCTTGAAGAACAACTTGATATCCTGTCTCAAAAAAACAAAATCAAGCAGTACTGTGTCACTTCAGATCCCAAACCCATTATTATCCATAGTTAGTTTTATCCCTCTTTAATACTAACCCAAACATCTCCTTAGTAACAACTTATTATGCAGCTAAACTAATCCAAACATTTCCTTAGCACTTAATAATACTATCACTATGAACAACTACTGAATTTACTTTCAAGTGTTTTAATAGTCCATGTTTTAGGATAAAGGGCAATAGGGTGTATTAACTGAAAGTGTTAAAGACTTTTTTTGTTTTGAGATAGGGTCTCACTATGTAACCACGGCTGGCTTGAACTCTAGGTGAGCCTCCCGCCTCAACTGTCAGAGTAATTACAGACACAAGTGTGTGTTACTACACCCAGCTGAAAAGGGTCAAAACCCACCTCTAGATGTGGCCATGCTAGGGGTGTGGCCTCATACAAGAGACTTGCTCACTCTGGCCTCCGGTTCTTTGTTGTAGAGTATAACAACCACTTCACAAGATCATTAATGTATATTTAACAGGAGTCTTTAATATGTGTAAAGCTTTTAGAACAATGTCTAGTATGTATTAAAACCATTAGTTTTATTTCTACCTGGAAACAGTTTTCACAGAAAGTTAATCGAAAGGCCAAGCTTTGGCTTCTGAAAGCTGCTTAATTAATAATTCAATTCCACAAGTATTTATTAAACATTCACCCACCAGCAACCTTCCACTGGCAATCTGTCTCCTCTTTCAGAATCATTCTCTCTGCACTTAGCTTCTACCTTCTTACTAGGGGGCCAAAAAAAAAAAAAATCACGTGATAGTCCTCCCAGTACTATTGTCCAGCTACAGGTTACTGTCAAGTTTGCAAGAAATATTTTCAAGAAGCCTAGAAAAAGTGAAAGATGTGACTAACAACAAAAATACCATAGTGAAAGTGATACTTATTTGGACCTTTTACTTACATCTTAATACTACGCTTCCTGTAACAAGTATTTAATAATGTGTAATCACATGAGAGCAACATAGACATGCAAAAAAATGATACGGATTCTAAAGTTTTTGTCCAGCAAGCATTTCATATACAACATATTTTGTGGCAGTTAACAAAAACCTTTTATCAATGCTGGCACAAAAAAACTGAGTTAGGTGCATAAACAAATCATTCCTAATAAAAAAATTTCACTGAAAACAGCTTTTTACTTTTAAATTTGTAAATTATTCCAAGCCCTATATACAGCTCTAATTTATTAAATTTTAATGCAGTTTTCCTTACATTTAGCAGTACAAAACACAAAGACTAGCATCCTGAAATCTGCATGTCTATATGGTACAATAGTTAAGTTCTGAATCTTACATAGTAGCTTTCAAATGTTTAAAAGAAAATGAGGAAATATTTTTATAACATTAATCAAAAGGTTGTCAATTAAAAGATAACTGATGATGTCCATGTATGTCTATTTTCTGAGTACTACAGGAAACAGTTCTTATACTTTGAAATAGGTTACCTGATTAAAAAAAAATTGTTTTAACCCTCCTAACAAAATTAAGGTAAGGTGAAGTCACTTCACACGCAACCAAGTCGGGATTTGTGTCTCTAAAATAATGTTTAAAACGTCTGGCGATGGTTGAAGGTGAAACACCCAGATTTAAAACTTTTACAGTACTAGCTAAAATAGAACACAGGGACGACGTAAAAGTTTGATTAATTACACATCTAAAATCCATTAAGTAGATAAAACTGACTTCACTTCAGAACTCTCACATTTTTCAGATTAAGTATATGCACAATCCCTCAAAATCACAACATAAATGGGTACAGAAACTGAAAAAAAAAAAAAAAAAACACTTGCCAAACAACCTTTTCTCAATTTATCCCGCTTTCTGTCCTGCCTCAAGTGCACCACTCCGAAAACCGAGTCACAGCCCCCAGGTGAAAGTCACCCCAAGACACTCTAACCGCCAGGCTCTGAGGTGAAAATACAACTACGAATCTCCAGTCTCCTCTTCAGCCCACGCGAACGGTGCAGTCCCGGGCCGGGCCGGCCGGCGCGCGGGGACGCCGGGTCCCTCTCAGGGAGCGGCCGGGCTCTGGCCCCGCGGGGCGCGGGGCTGCGAGCGGCGACACGTGGAGCCCGCCGCACCCCGGCCGGAGCCCGGCGGCAGGAGGACGGGAAGGAACACTGCAGAGAGCCCGAGGCGGGCCATCCCCGGGGAGCATCCGCCTTCCGCGAGGCCGCAGCCCTCGGGAGCCGAGGGCACGCCGTCCCTGTCCCCCTCCGCGGCGCCGCAGCCCCCCACCCTCCCGCGGCCCTCGGGGCGCCCCACGCCCGGGCGGGACCCTGGCCGGAGCGCACGGTCCGGCCTCCCCCTGGCTCCGCGGTTCCGGCTCCGCCGGGCCCGACCGGAAGGAGCCACAGGCGGCGCGGGGCGCACCGGGCAGCGGCCTCGGGCCGCGCAGGGCCTGCCGGGAGCAGCGGGCCGCGGCGGCAGCGGAAGGCCGGGCGCCTCACCGTGTGCTCGTGCTCGTCCGCCCGCGCCCGGGGCAGCAGCAGCAGCAACAGCGCGGCGGCCGCCGCCACGCGAGGAGCACCCGGCAGCGGCCTCATCCTCCGCGCTCCCACCGGCCTGGCGCCGGCCACCGACTCCTCCGCCGTCGCCGCCTCTGTCGCGGCCGATTCGCATCCACCAGGCGCGGAGAGACGCGCGGGGCCCGGGCCGAGCCGCTGCCTCCTCCTCCGCCTCCGCCGTCACCGCCGCCGCCGCCGCGCCTCCCCGCCCCCCGGCCTCCCAGCCTCTTCCTCTGACTCAGCCACGTCATCCGGCCAGCCCGGCGCACGCCGGAAGTGCCTCGCGACGCGGGGCCGCAACCGCCGGCGGCGGGGGCGGGCGGAGCCGGTTCGGACCTCTCCGAGAGGCGGGCGGCGCCTGAAGTCTCGGCTCGGCTGCGGCCCCTCGCGACGGCCGGGACAGCACCGGGTCGTGCGGCCTGGGGCGGAGGCGGGCGGCTCCCGGGCCGATCTCCCGGGGCTTCAGCCTCCCGAACGGGGAAGATCGGATCACGTCCAGGCCCCATCCATGGCCGCTAGAAAACCTCGGACTCTGTCTCATCCTGACCGGAGATTGTTAAACTTGTACCCGTCTCGTTAAGTTTTAAAGACCATGAGTATTAACTGGACGCGTACTGTTCAATCAAAAAAAGTAAGCTGATTAAACTCTAGCTCACTTATTGTCTATTTGCAGGCACCTGTCCTCAGTCATAAAGGCTTCTTGGAAAGTAGCCTCTTAGTGCCGAGATCCTATGCTGCCGTATTTTCTGTACCTACGCTCAGCATCTGCAAAATGAAAATAGGAAGATGGCATTACCTTCTACGTAGTCCTGTTAAGCCAAAATATGGAACTTATATGAATGTCTTTTCTTCGTAGCTATGAGCAGTCAACAATCTAGCAGTTAGTCTCTTAAAATGTCTTCAGAGTTGGATTTCTGTTGTCCTTCCTCAGCCAGTAACGGCCGATCTTCCACATTGCAAGTCTCCCGAAGATCCCTGCCACCCTGTCTTCCTTTCTTCCGTCACTGTTTACCATTCCCAAAATATAACAGAAAGAAACCAGATTATATCGCTTGTTTAAAACACTCTTTATTCAATAAATATATAATGGAATCACCACTGTGCTCATTTTAAATGGTAAGGTTAGTGATAACAGGGAAAATTACATAACTCCCAGTCTTCTAGATGTCAGACACAGAGTTCCTCTACACCAAAATGGAGGAATGAATACTAAGACAAGTTAAGAGCAGGAAAAATTCATTGAGAGACAGAAGGAAACCAGAAAGTGGGTTGCCAACTTTGTCAAAGGAAATTATATAGAGGAAAATCACAAGGTGGGTCAAAACCATGATCACCAATAAGTTTGCAAGTATATCCTGTTAGGTAATATCCACTAGGGTAGCGGTCATGTAGGAAGTGTACGTGGAAAGGACAAGGACCTTTTAGCGAAGGAATGGGTTGTGAGGTCCTGATTACCGACCTCGATGACTGATGTCTGTCTAGGCTTTTTTGGACCAGGTACTACTAATTAGGGTATAATCTTCAATTCATTGTTTATCTCTTTGGGAGGTATATAAGCTTCATCATTCTGTCTTTATCTCGAGGGCTGGCCTGGCTCTCATCTTCTGCCCTGACTCCCCCGAGGCTCTAGTACCCTCTGACTGCCTGTAATGTTTTACCTAACTTAGCTGTCTGTAACATCAGTTTAACTGTAAAGGTAAATTTTTACCATAGAAAACAATCTGAAAGATAATGACTCCAGACATGACCAGTGGTTAATTTTCAACTTAGGTGCTTTTTACAATGAGCATGTGCTACATATGGAAAAGAAAGAAGGATAAAGGATAAAGTCCAGCTTTGCCCGTTAATATACACCATCATAATCAACCTCAATTTACCTCCCCGCTTTTATCTCCCATCAGGCTATGTTCTGACATAGACATGTATCTGTATTTCCTGAATGTACCATGCTCTTTACATGTCTGTGCATTTGTTCCGGACTTTCCTTTTATCCACAGTGCTCTGCCTGACCTGCCTACTTGATACTATATCCTTCCAGGCCTAACTGAATTTTCACCTCTTCAGTGAGGCCTTGCTTCATGTCTTTGAGAATCTGAGTACCGGAGACTCCAATAGCATTTGGCATGTTGCCATAATTACTGATCTATTTCTGTTTCCTCTTCTGTACTACAGTCTGACCTTTATGGATGGCAGGAACTATCATTTCTTTATCTCTGCCCTAGCTGCTGGAATAGTGCTCGTTATATAATAGACATTTGACAATTATTTGAATGAGTAAAGACATTAACAAGTGAAAAATAGCATAGTAGGATTTTTTTAAATGTTTTCTAGATAGTATAAGAAGCATCACAAGGCAAAACATGATTAGCTGAAAGGATTGTGTATCAGTAACTGCTACAGAAATAAGATGCATCCTATTTATCTCTGTATACCCTGCAGAGTATCTAGCCTGGTGACTGGCTCATAGTGGAAGTTCAGTAAATGTTCTGTGAACGAATAATCACCCCCTTTGAAGAGAATGATGACGGGCAGCTGGAGAACAAGCTGTGTAAGTGTAGCCTTAAGGCGGATGAGCAGTTTCTTAAGCAGCCGTCACTGGCCGTCACGGACTCAAGACTGTTGGGTTTTTAAGGGAAGCAGTGACCTGGCAAATGCTTAAAGGTAGAGAAGGTGAGGAAAATTATAAATTTGGGGAGGGTAGATTTAAATCCAGGAAGTTGTAGACACAACAGAGAACAACATGATGGCAGTATGCAAAAAGATATAAAAAATGTGGCCAACTGTCCCGCAATGACAAAAGGAGAGACTGGGAAAGTTTTAACACAGGAAAGGGCACCTAAGGAGAGTGAAAGATAACACTACATCTTATTTCACCAGTTTCTTTGTCTAGATTAATGATTGTATTCCTTGACACCAAAAAGGAGGGGGAAATGCCAGTAAAAGAAAAATCCTTACCTCTTCCAGTACCTGCATACCCTGTGAGAGTTTGAATGAGTCAATCCAGAAAAACCACAATTTTAATCTTTTATTCTCACATGGATAAACAGAAACATCAAAAAATCATAGGTTATGAATAACATATCTTCTGTTGTGATCATCAGCTAACTTTTCTTTAGAATTCTATTTTTCATTTTGTCTTGCTAATTATGTATCTTAGGGAAGTGGTGAAAGGCTGTTACTATTGGCCACTCCCTCCAACCCAGGTGAGCTATTGTTCAACATATTCTTTTCTTTTCTTTTTTTTTCTTGAGACAGGGTCTTGCTTTGTAGTTCAGGCTGGCCCTGAGCTCACTATGGAGCCCAGGCAAGCCTCCAACTCAGCAATCCTCCTGCCTCTGCCTCCTGAGTGCTGGGATGACGGACGTGAGCCACCACACCCAGCATTGTGGTATGTGGTTACCAGGGATCAAACCAGGGACCTTGTACTTGCCAGGCAGGTGCCGGAACCCCTGAGCTAAATCTCTGGCCCAGGTGGGCTATTGTTATGTTTTTTGCTAGCTGGTCTTTAACTGTGGACCCAAGCAGTCCTCCTGTTTTACCTTCCCAAGTGTCTGAGACTACAGCCATGCCCCACCACACCCCAGCTGCTATTTGCCACTTTCTAGTTGAAATATTCTAGGCATCAAAAAACTTCACGATTGCTCTGAGATCTGAAGCAGTCATTGAAACATTTGCCTTTTGGACTGAAGAACAACTAAGCCCATTAATTTGGGTGGTTCATATTTCACTGTCTCCCACTCAGTTTTTAAACTAATCTATTTCAATAATGATAAAAAGCGAAGAATAACAGCTCTAACACGATAAAGATACTTGGACTGGGATATAGCTCAAGATGCCCCACTCTTTGCTTTTTAGTCTTACCCTTATAGAACTGAAAGGGTGTGGATTATTACCAAATACAAAGCTCTCTGCTTCACAGATGACAAAACATAGGCCTATGTAGTTATGTGGTCAAATTATGTGAATTCAAATTATTAGCAATCTGAAAGGTCAATCCAGCTTCCTGACTTGCAAACCAATGTTTCCATCCTTACACAATACTCATATTTTGTAGGCCATGCTCATACTGATAGACAGATAAAGACACTTTCTCCTGTGCAATGGCTAGACGAACTTTGGAGATCGGGTCTGGGAACCTATTTTTAAAAATTTCTCCTATAGGGCCGGAGATTTAGCTTAGTGGTTCCGGCACCTGCCTCGCAAGCGCAAGGCCCTGAGTTTGATCCCGGTGACCACATACAATGCTGGGCGTGGAGACTCACGCGCCCATCAGCCATCAATACCACATACCACAGTGCCGGGCATGGTGGCTCACACCTGTCATCCCAGCACTCGGGAAGCAGAGGCAGGAGGATTGCTGAGTTCAAGGCTTGCCTGGACTACATAGTAGTAAGCTCAGGGCCAGCCTGAACTAGATAGTAGTGAGTACTATGTAGTGAGCTCAGGGCCAGCCTGAACTACAAAGTGAGACCCTGTCTCAAAAAAAAAAATTTTTTCTCTTATGAAGAAATGAATTTCAAATATGCCTCAGAATTCAGAATATGTTTTTCATCCTCCTACTCATCCTCTAACTACCCTAGTGAGTGTAGGATCTGCCCGGCAGGCATGAATGAAGACTATTTTATATTCTTTATAATTTTCTTAGAAATGAACAGACATTATTTATCAAGCCAAAGCAGGTATTTATATAGGCAGATTCTTCCATGTTGAGGGTTGATAGTTTAAGATGAATCTTTCAGGCTTAACCAAATTAACCACTTGCCTTTCTCAGAAATCTGCTTCTAATGTATCCTCTACCAAGCAGCTGTAAAACCACACAGTACCCTTTGAAGAAGGTACAGAAAAAAAATCAGCTTACTTCCTGGAGCACGTTGGTGGTGGGATTGAAAACTCCCAGTTATTAAAGTGATATTAGACAAACTAGAACCTTTCTTTCTGTTTTTAATAACAACCCCCCAAAAAAGAAAGATGGTAATTTAGTTTAATTTGTAAAAATATTCATTAAAGTCATTTACATAGTCTCACTTTGTATCATAATGGCTAAGCATAAAAGATTATAAACATTACTAAATATGTCAAGTTAAATTATTTGATTGGAGCATCATATTCTTCGTACTCTGTCAGTCTTCATATTCACTGCTTACATAGTTGGACAATGTGCCCCTGGATTTTAATATAAAATTATGGACCAATGCTGGCCTAGGAAGTGGAAGCCACCTTCTACAGTTAGGGGAAAATGTATTTGCAATGAATATGACCCATTACCTCACTTTCTACTGAGCCCAGTTTGTAAAATCAAAGAAAATTGGCAGCAGAACTGTCCCTAAAGCATCACAGAGAATACTTTATGACAATCTCCTTAGATACCTGCTTATAGTTTTCAGTCCTCACTGTATTGAAAATCCATATCTCTATTGTATAATATATTCCTGTGAAGTGTGTTTAGTATGTGGAAGTTGACTAAATTTATGTGACATTGGGTAGAGCTCTTGTAGAGAATAAAAACATTTTTTCCTAACCATTAGAAGCATTCTTTGTTAACATGGTCCTCATGTTTCACTCAGAGTCTTTCCTTTCCTTTTCGACCAGCTTGGATGCCAAACAAATATCTGCAGAGGACGTGCTGGTCTGCATCAGCTCCGTGCCTGCCACAAACGCAGCACAATCATGAGACCCAGGCTTCTCATCAGTACTTTGAATTTTGTTTTCTATTTATTTTAATATAAGAATAAAATACAATAAAATATTCTAACTATTTCTATTTTAGGTTCTTCCTCTTCGGATGTTTCAGTAGAAAAGAAAAATAAATCAAGATCCTCCTCTTTTTATGGTCAGAACTAAGACTTAAAAGGCAATAGAGCGAATAAGTGGAGCATTCTATGCTTCTAGTTCTAATCACTTTCTTTATTTGTGATATTTCTCTTGGAAATATCACAGTTTTGAAGGCATCGTGCGGTATAAGTGTCCAAACTGAAGAAAGTACTTTGTACCTGCGTGCCTGGGAGATACAAAAAGGAGGAACTTCCCGAAGGCTTATAGTTACAGCTTTATTTCTGCATCTGGGCAGACCTTGAAGGAAAGTGGAATTAGCTTGCTGGAGATGGGAAGTATCATGGCCTAAAATCAATAGGTCTAGATTGTAGATTGATCTTTTCCTCCAAATAACTGAGAACTCTTGGTTCTAGATGTCAATGGGACCTCAGATTTGCCTTCTACAAAAAAAGGACACACCCCTTCAGAAGTCTTTTTCAGTTTGCTGTATGTGACCATCCTGAACATATGGGCAAGCAGAAGAATTATTTTTAAATTAGGCCACTTATTTTCTTACTTGAATACTGTGACATAATCATTTCTAGAAATTAGGCTGGGTTACATAAGGACTAATATAAGTGTTGCAGTAAAATCACCTGTAAGTACACTTCTGATCAATCTTATTAGGCTTCTCATATGGGAAAATAGAGGTAAGTATCCTAAGTCTCTTTTTTTGGCAAACAAGAAAATGAATAATATTCTTGATGATGGTGGACAGAGTCTTAAATTGTTCTCTCCTTCATGCCTTGATAATGTCTTTATTCAAGGATTATCCAAATCATCAGAACTGCAAAATCAGCAATGAGAGTGGTTCTTAAGATCAGTAACCACACCATAAAATGCAACATGAAAACATCATTAACAGGCTGAAAATGCAAGTCTTAATATTTTGAAATAGGCAGAGTTTAGGAGGTGGAATCAGCGACCTCTGGGTGGAACAGGTGGAGGAGGATGGAAGGTTTCTCTAGCTGGAGGCCTGAAATGAAAGATAAAAACAATTGTATTTAGAAACTAATTTGATAAATAGTTCTCAGGCATTTACAACTGTGACAAGATTTGTATACTATAAAAGGGCACGTTCCTCAAGGAACAACATAGTCTGAGGGTCTGACTGAAATAAATGCCACCTGTGGCTCACAATCCTGCCTGTACATTAAAATTACCAGTGCAGGGTCAGAAATTTAGCTCAGTGGTTCCAGCGTCAGCTTAGCAAGCACAAGGTCCTGAGTTGAATCCCTGGTAACCACATACACTAATACCACCCACCATCAATCAGCACCACATACCACGATGTCAGGCGTGGTAGCTCACACCTGTAATCCCAGCACTTGGGAGGCGGAGGCAGAGGCAGGAGGATTGCTGAGTCGAAGGCTTGCCTGGGCTACATAGTGAGCCCAGGGCCAACCTGAACTACAAAGCAAGACCCTGTCTCAAAAAAATAAAAGAGGGCCGGAGGGTTAGCTCAGTGGTTCCGGCGCCTGCCTCGCAAGCGTAAGGACCTGAGTTCGATCCCCGGTTACCACATATAATGCTGGGCATGGTGGCTCACGCCTGTAATCCCAGCACTCGGGAGGCAGAGACGGGAGGATTGCTGAGTTCGTGGCGGCTTGCCTGAGCACCATAGTGAGCTCAGGGCCAGCCTGAACTACAAAGCAAGACCCTGTCTCCAAAAAGCAAATAAATAAATAAATAAATAAATAAAAGAGAATGGAATGGTATGGAGTGGAGTGGAGTGGAAGAAATGGAATGGAACGAAACGGAATGGAACGGAATTACCATGCAGCAGCCAAGCGTGGTAGCGTGCACCTATAATTCCAGGGACTTTGATTGAGAGGCAGAAATAGGAAGGTGCCCTGGACAACTTGGAAGATCACATCTCAATACAAGTAAATAAAATAGAATCATCCATGGAGCTTTTAAAAATACCGATTTCTGGGCTCCATCACAGATACATTCTACCCTCATCTCTAGAGTACAGGGCTCAAGCATCAAAACTTTTAAATAGTGTCCCTTTCCCAATCACTTGAGTTGACAATAATGTCTTTTGCTTTTTGATGCTTTTCCTTCTCGGGGCCTTTCTGACCCGGGCGGGTCTATCCCTCCCATGGACAGCTAGTGCCTGACTAATTCCTGACCAAGTTACCCATCTGGCCGCAAGCACCACACAAGCCTTTGCCATGCAAGCTGCTCAGTGTGGACTCAGACCCAGTCACTTCCTTGGGGTTACTAGTCAACCCGCCCTTACCACTCTGGGATCAGGTTCCAGCCAGACAGCTCCAGTGCTCCAGACCCCACTGAAATTATTCCAAGCAGTCAACTCTAAACCCACTTACCCAGCCTTCCCTTGTCTCCTCTCCACCCCTCTTCTCCAGAGGGGTGGAACTTGCTGGTGCTTTGTGTGTATCTCCCCGCACTGTGGACGTCCCCTTGTCTTGGGAATTGTGCATATTACCAATCTAGTATTTCAAAGGCAATTGCCTCCTGACCTGTTGACCTTACCACACCTAAGTAGTAATAAAACCAAGAATTTAAAACATAAGTGATTCCAGTAGGCAGCCGGCGGGAAGCCTGCTGGGTGAGGTGAGGCCTTTTGAGAGAGGAACTGACAATTTCCAGTCTCCTCAACAATTAGTTCATCACGAGATCACTAAGTATTATTCTAATTCTGCATTTGTTCTCCGAGAAGCCCCTCTCCATATTATTTTAGATGATCTTTTAGTCCTAAGTGATACTATACTCCAGGTGGACTGGGGTGAGTCTATTTACAGAAAGGTTCAACAATTGCGAATGGCATTTCCATATGTGTGCTGTAAAACCAATATTTAATTCCCTTGGAAGCAAGTCAATAAGTCCAGAAAGAGAGCTTTGTGAGATGCTGAAACTGAATTGTGCTACCCTGAAGTTAAACGTTCGAGGATTGAATGAGTCAGTGAGTAAATATTTACCATTAACTGAATGCTCGTTTTGTGTGGGTCAAGGAAATGGCACAGAGCTGAGAGAAGCGGGCTATCTCAGGAACCAGAGAAGAAGGCAGAAGTAGCAAAGAACAACCACAGAAATCCTCCGGGGAGCTTGCTCCAGTCCCTTCTGTGTCTGTCACTGAGTGGCTGAGCTTTATGCAGTGAAACAAACAAACAAAAACCAATCTCTTACCCTCAAAAATCACTAGAAACTGTGGGCTTACAGGAGAATGCTGAAGGACAGGTGGGTGTACCGCTTACTCCGCAGGCAAGTTTAGGAATCCCTTCCCCCTCAGACTTTCTTCTGGCTACTATGCAAGTGCTCCTGTGTGTATTATATACCAGCAAGTAAAGTTGGCAAGGGGTATCTTGGGTCCTAAGATACTGTAAATGTGCACATGAGACAGACAATAGGCAAAACCCATAAAACAGTACTGGGTGTTTTAACAAGGGAAGTTCGGAACCTGTGGGAGCATATAACAGTGATGCTTATGAACACAACTCTCCGCAAGTTCAAGTGCAAGTTCAACTGCCCTGAAATTCTTCTCTTCATCTGCCAAATGGAGGAAGATAGCTACACTGGAATATGTGTGACTTGGAGATGACAGTAGGGTAATAGGTAGCATAGTTTCCGGCTTAGAGTAGGCACCCGCGGTAACGCTAATAATTTCATTGTAAGGATGAGAGCTCTACTCTAAGATCTTTTCCTCAGGATCTTATTTTACCTTTCTCTCCCAGATAATCATGACTCCCGCTATGCCCCCTCTCTCATTCTGCTCCCCACTCTGTAGTTGGGGTGTGCCTGCCAGTATGCCAGCTCTGATTCATTCTGATGAACAACTCCAGCATGAGACTGAAGCTTCATCCCGGCCAAGTGGAATTGTTATTTTAAACGTATCAGAACCAGGAAGGGAAAAGGGTGCTAAATCCAAAGCAGGGCAGTCTGCAGAGAGACCACTTCTCCAGGACACTGGGAGGCTGCAGCTGGAGAGGCCTGGCCCGTGACTCCTGGGTGCTGGCTGCTCTCTCCTGTGGGAGGTGAGGTGTCACCGAGGGGGAGTTTTCTTTAATCCGAGCAGTGCTGATGTTGGTTAACTTCCTCTTAAAATGGTAGGAATTCAGCTGCCGTGGCTTTGTGTAGTCATAATTTTAACATAATTTTTAAACTTCTCTATTCATTAAAAATAGCTCTGTCCCAAGTCCACTTACTTCCTGACATTCCAGTTTCTCCTAGGGACTCCACAGACCCCTTTATGTCAACGAATGAAAAGAAGCCTCCCGTAGCAGGCTCTGGGAAGAGCACACACTTGCTGAAAGCTGGAGGCTACAGGTTGCTGGTGATGGTCAGCGAGGGCCAGTGAACAGCAAAGTAACTTTGAAATGGATAATGGCTCGGTAAAAATGTTTCCTCCTGGCCAGCCGGAACTACAAAGCGAGACCCTGTCTCAAAAAAAAAAAAAAAAGTTTCCTTCTCGATGGTGGCAGGACGATGCTCACTCTGTAGAGCACGGCACTGTCAGCCGCCCACCCGAGAAAGACTAAAGAGCAAAGGCAATTTCACGCCAAGGTATGATGCATCTGCTTCTGTTCCCAGCACCGTCTCCCATTCTCTGCCTCTCTTCCTGAGCTGAATGCGTGCAGGACTCCAGCAGGCGTGAGTGTGATGTCTCTGCCTCCACCTGTAACCCCTGCGCTGGGGTAGGTGATTCAATGGCTAATTGTTTAAGGGCTCATAAAGCCCAATCCTAAATTCACCCATTCAGTTATCTCTTCATTTACATAGTAAATACTAACAGAGTCCCTGTGAAGTGCCAGACACTGGGAAAAAAAGAAAAAAATTTAAGTA
>PVIC010006306.1:29183-54842 GCA_004025085.1 Thryonomys swinderianus
CGCCTGCCTCGCAAGCGTAAGGACCTGAGTTCGATCCCCGGTTACCACATATAATGTTGGGCGTGGTGGCTCACGCCTGTAATCCCAGCACTCGGGAGGCAGAGACGGGAGGATTGCTGAGTTCGCGGCGGCTTGCCTGGGCACCATAGTGAGCTCAGGGCCAGCCTGAACTACAAAGCAAGACCCTGTCTCCAAAAAGAAAAAAAAAAAATTTAAGTAAAAAATAGTTTCAAGTTTCACAGAGTTTGTTACCCCTGGAAGAGACAGGTAAGCAAAGTTTGCGATGAGGAAAGTCTTAGACCAGACATCTTATGGGCTGGGATGGGGGACTCTTCATCGAGACAGGAGGAAAGGTGATGCCTGGAATGAATCCTAAGGGGTGTGTAAAATTTTTTAAGCAGAGATTGGAAGTGAATAGAAGGACGACATTTAGGCAAAAGGAACAGATTGGGTAAAGAGTACAAAACAGCACAGCTACCCTAAAGGGTACAGTAGAGAGATGAAATTTGAGGCTGAGGGGGCCATGGCACCCCGAAAAACACAGAATTACATTCGAAGGCTCTGATGCCAGGAAATGACACCATCAGCTCTTTGCGTTCTAGAACGTGCGCTCCGGTTCCGTGTGAAGGCGGGAATGACTGGAGGTGGGGAAGTAGCGGTGGGCTCCGAGCATGAACGTAGGCACTAGCAGATGGCAAGGAGGGGGCGGAGCTAAGATCTGAAAGGGCAGAGAACGAGGGGAACCTAAGGACACGGTGGCCATGGGTGAGAGCTACGAAAGAGGCAGACTCTTGGACTGGGCGCCTAGGGAAGAAGAGGACGGTGCAGAAAGCCCAAGCTGGGAACGCCTGAGACGAGGCAGCTCGGGTCGGAGGAGCTCAGGGTAGCGTAGGCTGTGTCTGAGACACTGGGGGACGTCTGGGTAAAGATCCCCAGGCAACAGCAGTAAGTTCAAGCGGGACATGGAGATGGGGGGTTGAAGGCCATCTAAAGACTCAGGCTCTGGTTTACAGCAGGTGCAGTAAGCGGAAGAACTGGCCAGAACTGACCGGTGTGAGCGGGGCGGAGGCTGCGCTCGGCAGCACGGCCTGTGGGAGGGGCCGGGAGAACACAGAAGCCGCTGTCCGGTCTGCTGGTGAGACCAGGATGTCCATCAGCCATCCACGCCATTAGAGAGGTGCTTGCTTTATTCCCTGCCACTGAAAATTTGCCTCTATTTATGATGCAAATTGGATATATATAGAACACAACTGCATACTTGGAAATATTTGTTCACACACAGAAATTAATATAAACCCCAAATTATATCAATTATAAGCTTCTTTGTAAACACTGTTTCTTCCTTCTACTACATTACAACCACCACACAGACTTCTGCCTCTTCCTCTCCTCTACCGCCTCCTCCTCCTCCTTTGTGACGCTGGGTGGGGGTCAAACCCAGAGCCTCATTCATGCTGGGCAAGCGTTCCACCACTCAGTCTAATGCCAGCCCTGCTTTTCAAAATTTTATTATTCGGAAACAAGGGTCTCCCTCACTCGTCCTACTTTGGTGTTGAACTTGTGACCTTCCTGCTTCAGCCTCCCGAGTAGCTGGGAATACAAGGATGCACTCTATGCTCAGTTCAAATACTTTCCTTAAACAACCCAGATGCCCACCAAGTGGAGACTGGATAAAGAAGATGCGGTTCTTTAAATAAAAATGGAATATTATTCTGCCATAAAGAATGACAAGTTTCAGTCATTTATGTGCAAATAGACACACCTTGAGGACACACTAATAAGTGAAATAAATAGATCACAGATATGTAAATACCATATCTTCTCTGTCCTATGAGAAACTGTAAATGTAAATGGGTTCTAGAATGTATGATAGATTTTATGAAATAGGAAATATTCAAAGGGAAAGTGATAGGGGAAAGTAATGAGGGGAAAGAATAAATATGATTTGAAAAGAAAAAGAAAGCGCATGTTTATAGGGGTGGGGGTTGTAGGGTGGGCAAGGATATGAATAAAAATGAGAATTAATTCGGCATATAATGGTACAAATTCCCCCATGTTGAGTGCGATTGTGAGCTGTATATAAAATGTACCAATAAAGAATTCAATTTAAAAAAATGCTTTTCTTAGGAAAAAGTATTTTCCTTTTTTCTCTCCCCATTACATAGGAGTATGTTTCCAGACTCTCCAAGTAGTTAATATATCATCTCTTATTTTACATATTTAAATAATCTTAATTTCTGTCCTTTAATTTTGGGAACACACCCCCTTGATCATTTTTTTCTCTTCCAGTAACAGAATCCTATAAAATCTTTGCAGCTACAGATTTAACCTTGAGAATTTTTTTTTATCGTATTACAATTAGACAACTGCCTGCAAAGTCCTCACTCTTCAGGAGTGAAAGATCTTGAATCTTGGATCCCCCCCCACACACAGACCTTCTCAAGTAGACATTAAGACAAAAACCAACAGACTGTCACGCAGACCAAGTCTCCACCCAACACAACCCCCACTTTCCACTTCTGTAAAATGTGATCATTCCACGGCCTGGGATACAGCTCAGTGACACCGTGCCTGCCTCTCAAGTGCAAACTCCTGAGTTTGATCACCGGTACCAGAAAAAAAAAAAAAAAGTTGTATATATATTAAAAAAAACAAAAAAAAAGTGTGATCCTATTAAATACTCACCTCTTAAGGCTGTGGAGAGAATTAAACAAGATGATGCACTTAGCGTGTTTGACATATTTCCCACCTCCCTCACTAAACAGTAGCGTTCACTGCCCTAAGTGTTCTGGGTAAGGTCCCTCCCAGTCAGCTAATGCAGTCATTCTCAGGCCATAGAACGTAACATAAATTCGGGACTAAACTACCGCTCCCCTGTGTGAGAGTCCTACTCGGGTATGTGCCCTCCAGACGCGACCAGGAGACGCAGCTGGTGGACTTGGTGCAGCTTGGGGTGGTGCGGTGTTCAAGGAGCAAATATTAGTACACAGATGTTGCTGGAAGCACAGAGAAAAGTGCTAAAGAGTAAAAGGAGAAACGGAAAAGCACAGTCAGCCTCTTTTCCCAGGAGATCAGAAAAGCCTCCTTGTAGTACTCTAGCAACAAATTTCACTGATGAGCTTTAACTTACAAGTTTCAGAAGGCAAAAAAAAGTCCTGGTTAAAAAAAAAAATCCTTAGGTTTGTTTTCCTTCTCCAGCGTATCTCTTAATCATCAGAAAAATCGAACTCCTGAGCGTAGCCTAGTTAGTGTTTTCTGCATCAGCGGACATTCCAGCTCGCTCTGACGCTCTCTGTGACTCCACAAGGCCTAACAGGGCCCGCGCCGAGGGCCCAAGCCCTCTATGAGCAGAGATGCATCCGAGCTCAGGAAACCTGTCGCTCTCTTCAGCCTCATGCTCACCCCCAGATCTTCGATGTTTACTTCTTTCCTGCGCTCACGTGGCTGAGGTTTGACCATAGCCGAGAACTCAGTTCTTACCATTCTCGAGGGAGTTCCATCGGTCACCCCATTTTAGACATAATATTGAGGCACCGAGAGGTTAACTCGTTCATTCACAATGACTGAACACATGTGACCCCAAGAGGGTGGTCCCGGGCCAGGCCCACCACCAGCAGCCCAGCCTGCTTCACCTGCATTCCTCTGCCAAGTCCTTCTTCTCTCCTGCTCCTCGAAAGGCCCCGTCTCTACAGCACAGCCAAGGGAATTCCATACTAACTTTATTTGCAGCCAAACATAAAGATAGAGATGGAGGGAAGGGGGCGGGAGGAAAGGGATAAGGCATAAGGCATTGGAACGTGTTCTGTGTGCACATACACCAAGTCCACACCAGGTATGTGAAATTGTGTACTGAAAACCTGTACCAAAAAGGGGCGATCAAAGGGTGGGTGGAAGGTGTAGGGAGAGAAAGGAACGGGAATTAAAAAAAGAAATTAAGATGTCTTAGGTACGTGTACCAACTTCCCACAAGGACTGTCATCAGTATGTACTATGTGTATGTACTAATAAACTAAAAAAGAGAGTGAGAACCCATCCAATAAAAGTGTTACTTTAAAAGTTGACATGTGCCTATGTATTTCATTTATAAAACAGTGTACTTGCTATTCAATTGAGTAAAGTATCACCTACATGAATGGAAAGCCCATTCTGAAATACGTCAGAAGTAGAGGTTTCAGTTCACCGTGTCTCATTTTTGGTTTATCAAAACTGATGTCCCCAAACCCCTCTCTCTGGAATTCAGAGTGTGAGGAAGAAGTTTCTATCAGCTTCCATGTTACCTCTGTGAGGCAGCTCGAGGAGGAACCCTGGGGGGCCGCTCGAGGGCCACAGTATGTGTTTCATCCATTTGCTGGGGGCCTGGACTACGGCTTCTGCAGACTTCCGGGACTTCATTGTCCTACAGCAAACAAGATGAGAAGAAAAGGTGAAAGTTACTTCGAGTAAGCAGTACAGCTACACACCCATACCCCAAAAGCCCCTCAGCCTTCTTTGGGCTCTGCCTGCCAGACTGACAATCAACCCAGTACCCGCTGGCCCCCTCCTGTCCTCCTGTTGTTATGGACAGGCCAGTCCGCGTTCTCGCGAGTCTCCCGAATTCCAAACCCACGCTACTAGACCATGGCCCGTCAACACCGGCACCACCCATAAGCTTGCCACAAATGCCCCCCAGCTTCCTCTTACCCTGAAGTTTCTCAGTTAAAACTCTAGGGATTGTGCCACTGTATAGACAAGGCCAGGGTGAGGGGCAGGAAGAAAGGAGAAACCTACTGAGAATCACAGACACAGTAGCACAACAGCCCTCCTGGCGTCCCTTGTTTCCCTAGTTCAGCCCCTGACGTGATCCCTGCCCCTGGAGTCCCTGAGACTCACCAGATTCTTCCAACAGATTCCACAAGCCGAACAGATTTCAGTCTCTTTCTTCCCTCCCTCCCTTTCTTTCTTATTGAAGTAAAATTCACATACCACAGAACCAACCACTCTCAAGTAAACAATTCAGTGGCATCGAGTGAATTTACCGTGCTGCATGATCACTACCTTATCTCCTCTCAAAACATTTTAATCAACCAAAAGGAAACACCGTGTCAATGAGGCAGTTCGTTTCTTCCCATGCCCTCCTCCTTCCAGCCCCTGCCAAGCACCAACCTATGCTCCGTCTCTAAATATTCTTCTAAATATTTCATATCGATGGAACCCTGCAACATACGTGACTTTTTCTGTGCGGGTTCTTTCCCTGAAGCTCTGTCTCCTGCAGTGAAATGACCCGCAGGGCGAGACAGAAGGGGCGGCGAGCCAGCTCTCACCTCGTTGTCGCCCTCCATCCCGCTGCTCACGCTGAGGAGGCTCCGTGTGCTTGAGCGGTTACTCGTGCTGCCTGCGAGTGGAAATAGAGGGGCCGGACAGTGACTCACACAGGGGACAAGAGGCAGAACCCGAGCCCTCGCGTTACCGACGGAAACAACAGGTCGCCTGCGAAGAGGAGATTCTTCAAAAGGCGGCTGTCGTATACTAGACCGGTTTCTCCGCCAGCACTGCATGAAACGGTTCCCCTTCTGAACAGCCCCTTCCGCGGGACAGCTGCTACCTACCCACGGCTTACCACGCAGTCAGGGCTTCGGACACGTGCCTGCCACGTTTTCCCTTTGAAATTCCTATTGGATACTAGTGTTTCGATTTGACAGGGAAATGGAGGTACTCTGATTCTCAGTTCCACCATATCGCTAAAATCTGCAAACTAATTTTGTTCCTGAAGTTTCTTACTTAGACTGATGAGAGATGTGTACATGTAATATACATGTGGACATGCCTCAGGATCAGAGGGGAGACATTCTGACACAAACCACGATCCAGGGCCGGGGCTGGGGTCAATGGTAGAATGCATGCTTAGCACAGCCCCGAGTTCCAGCCCCAGCACAACACAAACACAGAAGGAAAAAAAGGAAAACACAAATTCAAAAATATCATTTATATTTGTGATAGGAACTATGACTGTGTACATTTAGGTGCCCGAAGCTCTTGAGTTTGGAATGTATCACTGTATCATTAGAATAGCTCTGTCCAATAGAAACCGTGCTGGCCATGGTCCATTTTTGGACCATGTGCTAGTGTGAAACGTGCCTAGTGTAATCAAGGAAACGAACTTAGATGTTATGCAATTTTAGTTAATTTAAATGTAAATAGCCACATATGGCCAGTGACTACTGTACTATCCAGTACAGCATTAAAAGAAGCCCGAAGCCATGGTGACCTAGCATGAGTTCATCAACTATAACAAGGACATTTTCATTTTGATTTACCAGTATTGCTACTCATAGATTGCCAAATCTTAGAGTTACTGGATTTCCACCTAAAATAGCTCCTAATCTTAGGAGTTTGGAAAGTGTTAGTTTTGACTTTACTATGGTATCCACTTTGACAGAATGAATTTCGATGTTAACGTGAACAAAGCAGGATTATAATTTTGGAGTATTTCTCGGGGCCAGACTTTCACATCTAAAACAGTGTGTCAAAATATTTTCATAAGCCAGGGACTTCAGAGCTTGCTCGCCAGGAGCATGTGGTGCCGCCCCTTTCTATTCGGTGACACACATGGCATGTTCACCTGACCTGTCCTTTACTCTCCATTCTGCTCAGGACAAATGCCATCAAAATCTCTCTAGTTTCCTTAACTGGAAGTAAGCCCTGGGCACTTGGGCTCCCACCCCTGTGTGGCTGAGCTCCCCCCCAGGCACTCCCCATAGTCCCTCCCATTTGGTCACAATCAGCCGCCCTGTCCTGAAGGTTATCTGCTATCAGAGAGTGAACCCTGATCACAAGCGCTGGCTCTGGAACTCCGGAAGTCCCTCCCCTCGAGCTCCTCCTGTCCCTGCTTCCCTGTCGTCCCGAAACCCGCAGCCCCAGCGATGGGCTCCAAACCTCAGCTCTCCCAGTGTGACTGCTCTGGCCTCCGCGCTCTCCAGGCTGAGGACTTCTGGCCACGCCCTCCCGGGGCTCTCAGTTGGTAGGAAGCCCCGGCCCCAGGCCCTCAACTCACGCTAGGGGAGGGAGGGCACAGCTAGCCCTCGCCAGGCTCTGCCGCTGGGGAAGAAGGACCAGGCGAGCGGCTCACTCATACCACGCGCTGCTTTCTTTTCTTTATGATAAGCGCATAAAGAAGTGCTGGCTCAGGCCAGAGGGTTAGCTCAGTGGTTCCAGCGCCTGCCTCGCAAGCGCAAGGACCTGAGTTCGATCCCCAGTAACCACATAGAATGCTGGGCATGGAGATGCGCCCACCAACAATCAACACCACATACCACAGTGCCAGGCGTGGTGGCTCACGCCTGTCATCCCAGCACTCGGGAGGCAGAGACGGGAGGATTGCTGAGTTCGCGGCGGCTTGCCTGGGCACCATAGTGAGCTCAGGGCCAGCCTGAACTACAAAGCGAGACCCTGTCTCAAAAAAAAAAAAAAAGAAGTGCTGGCTCTTTTTCAAGGTCTCTGTCCAGTTGCAGTCTAGCTTAGTTTCCGTGAGCTGTGCTCAGTGCAAAACGGGGGAAATAACTATGTACTGTGTAAGGTGACCCCCAAAACCCTTGGAGCAGACACCTAGGAGAAGGTCAACAGCCCTGCAGTGAAACCTTTGTTCTCTTAAACACAGAACTACTATCTTCAGTTTGGGGTTCTAAGCAGATGGCACCTGAAATCGTTTCTCTGTAATTTCCAAGTCGTGACAGCCGTAGCGTAATAAAAACAGTTCCATTTTCAGGATACCACTTTGGGGTAAAGGGGCCATGGGTGGGTCAGAGTGCAGCCTCCCTTCCTGTCCTTCCCTGCCCTTCTACTTGGAAGGCAGTACTTCTCTGGCGAGGGCACCAAGAACTGCGGGGTGAATCCCAGAGCCCCACTCACCGGCCAAGAAACCAGGGCAAGTCGCCTGAACTCTCCAACTCTCCGTTTCCCTATCTAGAAACTGGGCCCTTGTTGTATAGAATGAATTAGATCGCATGGTAACAGGCTTGGCACAGAGCCAGCAAAGAGTAAACAATGATTAATGAAAGCATCTATCGTGCGTGTGTGTGTGTGTGTGTGTGTGTGTTTCTGGCCCTCCCCTCCCTAATGTGTCTGACAGAAGCACCACCTGTTTCTGGCTTTGTTTACCACCTGTGGTTCCCTAGGAAACTCTCCCTTTTCTGAACTTGTCAGAATTGGAATTTCCAAATTGCCTCAGAGGTCTCTTCACCATTACCTAGGGGGAGGTTTTTTTCCTGTCCAATTTGGACTTTTTTTTTTTTTTTTGAGACAGGTTCTCGCTTTGTAGTTCAGGCTGGCTCTGAGCTCACTATGTAGCCCAGGCAAGCCTCGAACTCAGCAATCCTCCTGCCTCTGCCTCCCGAGTGCTGGGACGACAGGTGTGAGCCACAACATCTGGCATTGGGCGGGGGGTGATTACTGGGGCTCAAATTCAGGACCTTGCGTTTGCAGAGCAGACGACGGAAACACTGAGCTAAATGCCCAGCCCCGATTTGGACTTCGGACATGGTCATGTGCTGGGCTTTGGGTTTGCTTCCACAGGTAATGGTGGCAGGAATGTTAATTTGAAGGAGAAAAGAATTGGGTTCTATTCTCAACTTTTTTCTGAGACTACATGATCTTTCCCAGTCTGGATTAGAAATAATCCATCCTTAGAGTAATGAGGGAAACCAGTGCAGAGTGAGCAGAACTGGTGTGTGTGTGCACGCGCATGTGTGAGCAAGTGTGCATGTGTACATGTATGTGTATACAGACAAGTGTTTTTCTAAGAAACAGATCCAGAATATACATCAGGCTCTGAAGGGAATTAAGAAGTCCAAGCTGGGGCCGGAGGGTTAGCTCAGTGGTTCTGGCGCCTGCCTCGCAAGTGCAAGGTCCTGAGTTCGATCCCCGGTAACCACATATAATGCTGGGCATGGAGACACACCCACCAACAATCAACACCGCATACCACAATGCCAGACTTGGTGGCTCACGCCTATCATCCCAGCACCCGGGAGGCAGAGACAGGAGGATTGCTGAGTTCGCGGCGGCTTGCCTGGGCACCATAGTGAGCTCAGGGCCAGCCTGAACTACAAAGCGAGACCCTGTCTCAAAAAGCAAAAAAAAAAAAAAAAAAAAAAAAAGAAGTTGAGGCTGCATGAGCTGTTGGATGCTCCAACATTTCATCTGTAGATTTTCTGCCTCACATTTAGGGAGACAGAGACCTTGAAATTCAGCTTCTCTTTGGCTTTTTAGATACTTTTCCAGCTGCTCTGATAACAATGAAGTGTATGGAAGAGGAAACACCGGGACAAATGAAGCCAGTACGGCTGGAGTCAGCTGACGGGGCCCTGACTGTAGCAACGAAGGCCCGGGCCCCACCCAGACCTCAGTGGACACTGTCTGCACAGTCAGACTCCTTCAAGTCCACAGGGAGTCTATCCTAACGAGGCCCTCAGCGGTCTATAAAGTGGGAATTCTCCAATCTGGTCCATTGTTCCAATGTTCTGACTTGTGTTCTAGCTTTCTCCTTTACCAGCTGGGGAAGCAGCAAGAAACAGGGGTTAAGAGTGTTGACTCTGGTGCCGGGCGTGGTGGCTCACACCTGTCATCCCAGCACTCGGGAGGCAGAGACAGGAGGATTGCTGAGTTCGAGGTTTGCCTGGGCTACATAGTGAGCTCAGGGCCAGCCTGAACTACAAAGCGAGCCCCTGTCTAAAAAAAAAAAGAGTGTTGACTCTGGACCCAGACTGACTTTTAACCCAGCTTGACCACATTTGCTACGTAGCCAAGACACTAATCCTAATTTCCGTCCTTGGTAAACAGAGGTCATAACTTCTTGAAGAAGTTGTGTCTTGGTATGGAAAAAAAGAGGTTCTGTCATAATTCAACAATCTAAGAAGCTTCCAAGATCGCTGCTCAATTAAAATTAACTACTTTTATTAGGATTTGCTACTTAACGCTTCTCGGCCTTTTGGCTAAGATCAAGTGTAGGATTTGCTACTTATAAAAAGGACAATAGGGCCGGAGGGTTAGCTCAGTGGTTCCTGCGCCGGCCTCGCAAGCGCAAGGTCCTGAGTTCGATCCCCGGTAACCACATATAATGCTGGGCGTGGAGACACGCCCACCAACAATCAACACCGCATACCACAATGTCGGATGTGGTGGCTCACGCCTGTCATCCCAGCACTCGGGACGCAGAGACAGGAGGATTGCTGAGTTCGCGGCGGCTTGCCTGGGCACCATAGTGAGCTCAGGGCCAGCCTGAACTACAAAGCGAGACCCTGTCTCAAAAAAAGAAAAAAAAAAAAAAAAGGACAATAATAATTACGCTTCCTGGCTTCACATAATAAAAGCAAACCTTAAGGCTAATTGTTTCCAATATTTTACACTTTTCATAACCAAATCGGGTCCGCATTGAGAGCTTTGGGCTCCTGACAGACTATTTCCAGTGCCTCAGGCCACCAGCTGGAGAAGAGTGGTCAGGGCCCGCCTTACTCGCTGTGCTGGAGGTGCTGTCCGTTTTCCAGTCGCCTCGCCTGAGCTCCGATCTTGGGGGGAAGACACTTCTCCTGGGGCCGCTCTCATAGACCCCAAACTCCACTCTCCCAGGCAGGTGCTGTGAATGCCGGATGGGGACTGTGATCTCCAAGTCTGAAACCAGAGGAGAGGATGACGCTTCAAGCGAGCAGACTCACCTACCTGACTACTCTCGACCCCCCTCCGCCTGCTTCCCACCCTCAAGCCTAGAAGAAACCTGACACGGAGGGAGGAAGCCTGGATTGTTCTCCCTGTCCACACCAGCGCTGAAGCCCTGGACACCTGCGTGGCCAGGCTGCGAGACCGAGGGAAGAGACGGCGGGGTGTGGGAAGAGGGCAGAGAAGCACTTGATGTTAGGGAGCGGTGAGACAAGGTCAGAGACGCATCTGGGTTTCCAGCCTCTCCACTAGTGCAGTTTGCAGAGGGCAGTTTACCTGTTTGTACCACACCTCTTGTCCAGGAAGGATGTCATGTGCATCTTGGTCATCATTAGTACGTCACCCTGTGCACCGGGCTTTTTTTTTTTTTTTTTTGAGACAGGGTCTTGCCTTGTAGTTCAGGCTGGCCCTGAGCTCACTATGTAGTCCAGGCGAGCCTCGAACTCAGCAATCCTCCTGTCTCTGCCTCCCGAGTGCTGGGATGACAGGCGTGAGCCACCATGCCCGGCACTGTGGTGTATGGTACTGATTGCTGGTGGGCGTGAGTCACCACGCCCGATATTATTATATGTGGTTACCAGTGATTAAACCAGGAACCTTGAGCTTGCTAGGCAGGTGCCAGAATCACTGAGCTAAATCTCCAGCCTGGGAGGAGTCTATTTTTATTCTGAGAATCACAGGAGCTTCTGGAATTTAGACCAAGGGAGGGGCATCATGCCATTGCTTACTTTTAGAAGGTACTGGGATGTAGTTTGGGGGGCTATCTGTGCAGGGGCAAGAATAGCCATGAAGGGACAACTGAAGAGGCTACTGTATAAGCCTTGGCAAAAGATGATGGTGGCCTGGCTAGGCCGGAGCACAAAGATGGTCAGAAATGGCCAGACTTCTGATGCATCTTGGAAACAGAACCCTTGGGGATTGCTAGTGGTTAAATGAAGGACTAGCACAAGAGGAATAAAAAAGAATACCAGGGAAAGGGACAGCAGCCTCTCTCAGTGCTCCAGTGAGGATGGCTCCGATGGCCGGAAGCAGCTCTGCCAGGCTAGAGCACAAGCGGAAGCACACCCTGCCAGAGGCTCTCAGGGCAAGACGCAGGGTGCATAAACTCAAGTACTTGTGCAGGGGTGCCAGGCCGCATGGCAGGTGCCCTGAGGAGGGCGGGTCAGGGGAGCACGGGAGCCCAGGCCCCGTGAGCGCAGCGGGAGCCCCGCTAACCTAGGTCCCGGGCTTCTGAAGCAGCGTGTGACCTAAGAACGGATGACATACGTTTGACCAGTCAGGTCAGAAACAGGCCATTCTGTGAGTGGGGTTTTCTCCTTTCTCTCCTCAAGAAACACAGGTCCTCCCAGGTGCCAAAGACAGTCAGGCACCTGTGCACTCAGCCCACAGCACAAAGGTGAGTCGAGGAAAACAGCAGCACAGGCTGGGGATCTGGCTCAAGTGGTACTGCGCCGACCTTGGATACACAAGGGCCAGAGTTCAAACCCTGGTACCGCAAAACAAACAAACAAACAGCAACACAGGCAGCACATACCTGTCTGCTTTCCTGATTTCTGCTTTTCCTTCTGTCTTCGGGTGATACTGTCTCTTAACCGCTTAAGATTCTCCTGTAAAAATTAGTTCAAATATACACCAGGATTATACCTCTCAAACATGGGTGACTTCCTAACTGCACGCTGTGTGCCAAGTCCATCACACTGCAATGCCATTTTCAAGACACAAATGAGGCTCAGTGTAGTCAGCTCCCAGACAAGGCCACATCCTGGTAAAATCTGGGCCCCGTGCTCCCTCTGCTCCAGCTGCCAGCTCTGCTCCCCACCCCACAGCCCTTCGGCCTTCCTCCTGGACACCACATAGCCGGACCTTTCTCTGACCTGCTCACACACACTTCGCACCTGTTCCCTCCTGAGACTGGGTGCTTCCCTCGCTCCCCTGTGCCCGAGAGGTGCTGAATTCCTCTCGGTGAGTTTGTTCCAGGTCTGGTCAAGCGAGACTCCTGCCTTCTCTCTGACGGCTTCCAGTCCTTCGTGTGGCCCATGCCAGCCATCTGGCACTTGGATGGCACCATTCTGCACGTATGTGTTTGTGTATGTGTGTAAGCACGTGTGTAAGCCTTGCCTCTTCAGGATACGTAGGCTCTTCAAGAGCAAAAGACTAGGTCTTGTACAGTCCTGCCATCTGGCCCACTGCAGTTGCTCGGTAAGTATACTGAACAGATCTTTCAGAGTCCAGATTGTTTCTATTTTAGTCAGTCAACACCAAGGTCTAAATATCCTAGGGAAGTTAAGCATCTGAGCTTTTAATACCAGGGGGAAAATGTCCAATCAATGTGGTGGAAGTACAGCTCAGTGAGGGAATCACCGGAGGCCAAACTGGGAAGGCCAGCGCTTTTCACCTGCAGGCTGAGAGAGGAGCCGTACTGAGGGAGCAGCCGAGAAAGCTGAGAGGCTGGCATGGCTTTGAGGCTCCGGCAAACTGGAAGGGAGGAGCGGACGGCAAGAAGACCCACTGGAGATGAAGCAGCAGGCAGGCTGCGGGCACAGGACTGGCATGAGGTGTGGCTGGGGGCCGGAAAGATAGGCCCCTATGCGAAGAAAACTGCCACAACGCCAGCGCAGCAAGGCCCACAGCGGGCCGAGGTGAGGGAGCCGGGGAAGCGCCTCGGCGACCTGGGCCGACCTGAGATGGCAGAGCAGGAAGCGGAGAGAAGGCGGGAAAGGAGCAGCCTTGGGAAGCGGCGGTTGCCGCACATGCAGCGTGTCTAAGCAACTCAGGAGGACACGCAGGCACAGGACGGGACAGAGACTCGGTGTCGCCTGCACAGAGCAGCAGCTGAGGGAGCGTGGCGGCACTCCTCTGCGGAAGAGGGGACTTGGAGGACTGGGCTGAAGGGCAGAGGATAGAAGACGGGCCGCCTGACGGAGGCCTCCAGTCACCCTGACGGCACCCTACATGCCAGGGCCTTCCGGCCGCGGCACCTGCCGAGAGGCCAAGATCATCCAGCTGTGACTGACAGAACAAGGACCTAAACTTTGGTCGCTGTCTCTGGCTTCCTGCTGAAGCCCGGCTTCCTGCTGCTACTGTGACACAGGGTCACACATGTGAGTGAGGAGTGAACACAGTCGCTGTTTGGCCGCAGCTGGACTTTTCTCAGCAGCCCGCAGTCACCCTGCGGCCCCTGAGGGAGGAGGCCTTGATCCCTGCGTCCAGCGCTCAGGACGGCTGTCCGCCCACCCCAGAGCCCAGAGGAGAGCGGCGCTGGGGAGAGTCCGCCTCTCTAAGGAGGGCTGAGGAGGCAGAAGGGCCAACGAAGGGAGCTTAGCTCATTCCGGGGCGATCTGGGTGCTGACGGCCTCTGCACCAACCCGAGCTTCCGTTCCCTGTGAAAGGGGAGTCACGAGGCCTCTTTCGTGTGCTGGGAGGAGCCGGAGGTTAAGTCTCCTGGACGCGCCACCCAGAGCCTGACAGGCCGCTGTCAGACGCCGCCACGGTGCTCCTGCCTCACTGCCCACTGCTCCCCAACAGTTTTTCCACCCCTAGAAGTCACAGTCCCTCTCAGGGTCTGATGGCTGCTGCTCACACCAGTGCCCAGAGAGCTGCTGTGCCACAGGCTGGGAGGTCAGGGTGGAAACACGCACCCCCTGGGAGAGAGAGAGAGAGAGAAGTCCCCGTCCTGACTCGGCTGCTCACGCCGGGAGTGACCTCGGACATGCCCCTCAGCCAGTGGACCCAATGTCTTCTCGGCTAATGGCAGGCATCAGATCAGGGATGTGTTTCCCAGGGGTCTTTAGGTAAAAAGAGAGGGACTTCTATGTCGAGGGGACTCGGACACACAGTCACTCTCGAGCAGACCCTGTGGTGTCCGGTGTCCGCACGCCCAGCCCCCGCTGCTCCCCTGGGGCCGCACCGCACAGCCGCCACCCGCCTCCCGCCGGCGGCCAGCGGCAGTGACCCGAAGCGCGTCCCCACGGCGTGCTGGCTACCTGCTGGAAGCGGAAGGACTCGGACCGTTTCTTCTGGTTGAGCTGCCACTCCTTGAAGTGCAGCACGGCCTCGTCCACGTTGACAATGCCCAGCTTCACCTGCTCCTGCAGAGTGATCAGCTGCCTCTGGCCCGGCGTCTTCATCCCGGCGAAGGGGTCGTAGACGGTGGACTGGGGCCTGTCTCTCCACGGCCTGACGGGGCGCTCTGAGGAGACAGCAGAGCTCGGCCGGAGCGGCGCCGGGGCGGAGGGCCGGGGCCGGGGCAGGGGCTGCTCACAGACTCAAGGGCGCATACGGCGAAGGGCCCGTCACACGTGAAGCCAAGAAGGGGAAGCGACCCGGACTCAGAGGAGAGGGAAGCGGCGAGGGTTTCAAGGCCCGCAAAAGCGGCAGGCTGCAGCGTTTAAGGTTGACGTGAAGTCTGCCAGATCCTCCAAGCTTTCATTTTTTTCCCTTAGGTATCGAACCTAGGACCCTGTGCTTCCAAGGCGGGTGTGACCCGCGGAGCTACATCCCGAACCAATCCTTCATTACTGGTTTACCCTCAGACCAGGGTTTCTCAACCCTGACACGGCTGACACTGGGAGCTGGAAGGCCACTGTTGCGGGGCCACCCCGCACCTTGCTGGATATCCAGCAGCATCCAGTCTGCACCCCGGGGCACCAGCAGCATGCTGTTCCCCAGCTGTAGCAACCAAGAATGTCCCCAGGTGCTGCCGACCGTCCTCTGGGGAGGACAGAGTCACCGCCATGTGGGACTCTTTAGACTCAGCCCACTTCCAGGAGAGGGTACGCGTGGAGAGTCCGCCAGACGCTCCCCTCCTCTGCCCGCCCCACCTCGCAGCCATTAGAGAGCAGCTGCCACGAAGCGCCGGAGGAGACCGCCCTCCAGGGACACCGAGACCCAGGTCCGGCCGCACCAGGCATCGGCGAGGTGCTGGGTGAGACCTGACTATCGTGGGGCGTTCCGTGCCAGCTTCTGTTCCACGGTACAAACGCATACGTCTCTGCTGTGGAGATCTAGGGAAGCATGAAGCCCACCACCCACTCTCCAGGCTTGGGTTCGGAATCTCTCCAACACGGGCATGGCGGTTCAAGGACACACAAGACGGGAAAACACAGATGGTTTCCAAATAAATATTGGGGGAGCAAACCTGAAGTTTATCTGGCATCTGCCAACCGCTCACTCATCTGAGAGAACACGCTCATGCCACCTCTCACCAGGCTTGGCTTTTTCAAGGCATTGAGAGATGGGGTGTGGGAGGAAAAGAAGCCTAGGCTGACCAGGTCCAGTCTCCCACCGCCCCTCAGGATGCCTTCAGATGCTTAGACTGAGTCATGGCTACTTTCCAAAAGAATCTTCATATAGCACAGGCAAATTAATGAGGGGAGGGAGAGCATTTAGCTCCTCCAACGGCCATAAAAAGCCTTTAAAAGAATAGAATGGCCAAGTTCTTACCCAACAGGAAGAGTGTCTTTTTTTTTTCTGCTTTTTGAGACAGGGTCTCGCTTTGTATTTCAGGCTGGCCCTGAGCTCACTATGGTGCCCAGGCAAGCCACCACGAACTCACGAACTCAGCAATCCTCCTGTCTCTGCCTCCCGAGTGCTGGGATGACAGGCGTGAGCCACCACGTCCAGCACTGTGGTATGTGGTGTTGATTGTTGGTGGGCGTGTCTCCACGCCCAGCATTATATGTGGTTACCGGGGATAGAACTGAGGACTTTGCGCTTACGAGGCAGGCGCCAGAACCACTGAGCTAACCCTCCGGCTCAAGAATGTCTTTAAAGTTAAAGATAAATCAAAGCACAACTGAACTAGTATAGACACAGTAAACAGCCCAGGAAAGGGCTCTGTAACAGAAAAAAAAAAGTGGGTGCTGAGCTGCCCACCGGTATCCTGCTGGCATTAATCTCAGTGTTCACATTGTACTTTTATGTGCTGAGACACTTCCTGGTATTTTAGTGTCCTTTATATAATCGATTTATATAACATGTTACGGCCTCCCCTCTCCTTTAACTTCAGCACATGACTCTCAGACAGCTCCATCCGAAGGCATCTCTTGGGTCTGTATTTCACAATCCAAGAAGCCATTACCAAAAGAAGGCTCTAGGGTATGAACACCTCTATCTCATTAAAGTTCACCCTTATAAAAGGAAGTTGAGGGCCAGAGATTTAGCTCAGCGGTTCCAGCTCCTACGTAGCAAGCTCAAAGTCACTGGTTCAATCCCCGGTGACCACACACAACAGTACCAGGAGTGGTGATTCACGCCCACCAGCAATCAGTACCACACAACACAATGCCGGGCCTCGTGGCTCACGCCTGTCATCCCAGCACTCAGGAGGCAGAGGCAGGAAGATTGATGAGTTCAAGGCTCGCCTGGGCTACATAGTGAGCTCAGGACCAGCCTGAACTACAAAGCGAGACCCTGTCTCAAAAAAAAAAAAAAAAAAAAAGGTTGAAGATAAGCTTACCTTTCCGGAAGCTTTCTGAGGAAACATAAAAATTCCCAGGATGCTCTTGACTTTTTTCTGCAAAAACTGTGACAGAAAGAATATTCTGAGTAAAAGTCAAGTCTTTTCTTTCTTTTTTAAAAACGTTTTTTATTAGTACATGTTTGCAGGGGCTTCATGTACATAATATAGTTTTTTCCTTTTTTAAAATTCTCTTCCCTTCCTTCCCATCTCCCTCCCTCCTCCGCTAATCCCCTTTCCTCATTTTCACTCTTATCAATATAATCTGAGTTCATGTTGATAACACAAATATTTGCATTCATAAGTCTTTTCTTCCTTAAGCACTCTATAGCATTTTATATTTCTACAAAAAGTTTTAGCAAGATCTTGTGCAAAATAAAAAAATAGAAGAGCGTATACCTACTGGCCCTGCATTACAGTTCTCTAAATGAAACAACTAAAAAGAAACAACTAAATAGAAGCAGTAGAGATTGTCATATAAGAGAGGTCAGACAGTCAAACTGTGGAACTGAGAAAGCCAAAACTTCCCAAAGGGAACTTCCGAGGTGCAGCGAGGAGCTACGCCTAGGTCGCAGAACACCAGAGGCTAGTGGAGCCCCCCCCCAAGCTGAAGAATACAAGGAAACCCCAGCATTTAGGCCAACCATGCGCCGAGGCGGGCTCTACGCAGTAAGGGTGTGCTCCAAAGCGACTCAGATCACCCACGGGGGCAGGATTCAGGAGGGACAGTGGACAAAACAGGAAAGTGACAAATGTGCCATTGTGCTACGATGCCACAGTCTTTATCTATTATCTGCCAATCCCTGGGCTCAGACTGAGACGCCCCTGGATTCAAATCTTGGCTCTATCACTTAGGAGTTACATGATCTTGCCCAAGAGACTTGACTTCTTCCTTTCTTCTTTTCTTATTTGTGGAATGAGGAAGATAATAGTGTCTTTACCGCACTTTCATTAGTGAGCTAATCCGTGCAAAGTGCTGAGATAGAACCCAACACATGTAAGCCCTCAGGACTAGATTTTATTATCATTATTCTTATCTAAACTTCAAGACTGATCCTGATAAGAGCAGAACCTCAGCATGTTAATTAAGTGATGTCTACACAGTGTCTTACAACTTAGAAGTACTTTCTCCAGGTATTATTTTATCGGACCTTCAAAATAAGGCTGTGGCAGAGTATTACCATGTATTACCATAACATATATATTGATGTAGATGTGTATCACTGTGATAACCACTTTATAGATGAGGAAAAAAAGGTAAAAAGTGCAACAACTTATCCAATGCTCTGTGCTATACACCAGAAAATGCCAGAGCCGAGAGATGAACTGAAGTGTTCTGGCCTCAAACCCAACACCCCTCTTGTCACCTCATCTCTCCTTTCCTCTGCTTGCTCAGGGTTTTCCAGCAAGTCCACTAGGCCTTGGGAATCTGCAGGGTTTAGGAATCACCTATGTTTAGATCTCAACTGCCTCCCAGTGTCATCTACACAACCCCTTCCCCCTCTACCACTTAGGAACTGCCAATACATGTCTGCATACTTCTTACTGTGGTTCCCTCAGAAACAGACCATAAGCTAAGGATCTGAATGTACGTAGTCTAGTTGGGAGGTGATAAAGCCAAGGCAAAAATCAATAAATGGTGGATTATCAAGCAAGTGACCACCATGGATAAGCTCAGGATCTCTGAAAAGCAATATGGAACATCCAATTCAGTTTCCCCACCAGAGGTGGCAAATAAACTAGAATATTCATCTACCAACTCTCATCAGTCATTAGTCAAGGGCAGAGGCCATGTGTAGCAAGAGTCCAGTGTTTCCAGCTTGTCTTGCAGGAAGACAGAGGAGGTTAGCAGGCCAGAGAAAGCCCTCAGGCTAAGAGATAATAGTGAAGACAGATAGAATCTGGCCAGCTGGCACAAAAATGTAAAGAGCTAGGGAGACAAGGACAGGACACCAACAGTATCTGCTGGACATGCCAAAGAAAATGCTCCCCGAGGAGATGACTGGCTGACCATGGATGGTATTTGGCAACACAGAACACTCCACAACTATACTGCAACCCATTTAAGGTTGCCAGATTGAACAAACCAAAGGCAAAGCCCAAACAGTGAAGTAGATGGAACATACTTACATTAAAATAGCTGCTTATCTCCAATTTGAAGTTGAATGAACACCCTATATTTTATCTGGCAATCTCAAGCCAGTTCCTGGGCTCTCTGCATGAACACTATGTGCCTCAATATATGACCCCCCCATCATCACAACTTGCGTGATATGCTTATATTTAAAACAGAATACAGGCCTGGGAATTCTTCTACTCTTACAGTACTTATATCACCAAGTACTGAAAGGAATGATGCTGAAAATGCCATCTAACTGGCATCCTAGGAACAATTAAGAAGTCAAAACCCAATATTCTGTTAATGTAGATTTCGCCCAGCATAGTGGCAAAAAGCCAGAGCTATAGGGGTAGAACCCTTGATTTCAAAGCCTGGTCAAATGTGTCTTGAGACTTCTGTCCTACTAATTCTTTTTTTAATTTTATTAATATATTAAACATTAAAATAACAGCAAGTCCTTGCAAATGAATGCACACACACACACAGGCCTGGCCAAGCTGTATAGTGACTGAGTAAGCTCTGTAAGCCTCCATTTCCTAATCTGTAAATTGTGCTTGATGCTCCTAACCTAAAAGGTTATTGTGAGGAGTAAATGGTACGTCCCCACTGGACTTCAATAAATGTCAGCTATTAAAATTATAAATAATAGCAACCAGAAATGTTTCAAGAGACAAAAATGTACTGAGGGTCTTGTTGACCCGTTTTTCCAAATGTGTCTGAATGCCTCCAAGAAGGGAATCTGTTCATTGCCCAGTCTTGCTCCAGAATTTTCTCTGATCTGTGACCCAGTCTTGCTCCAGAATTTTCTCTGATCTGTGACCCTATCTCCTGGGGCTGGATGGAAAACATTTAGGAAAGGAGTGTTTGGGGTCATGGTTCAGAAAGCCAGGAGATTAAGAAATTGGTGCTGAGTATGAAAAAATGGTCAACATCACTGATCATTTGAGAGATGCAGATGAAAACAACACTGTGATTCCATTTCACTCCAGAAAGAATGGCTGCTATCAGGAAATCAACCACCAGCAAATGCTGGTGGGACTGTAGGGAGAAAGGGACCCTTCTCCACTGTTGGTGGGAATGTAAACTGGTGCAACCACTGTAGAGATCAGTGTGGAGATTCCTCAAAAAACTAGGATTAGAAGTTCCATTTGACCCTGATATTTCCCTGCTAGGTATATACATGAAAGAATTAAAAGCATCATATCACAGCAACATGTGCACACCCATGTTTACAGCAGCACAGTTTGTAATAGCTAAATCTTGGAAATAGCCCAAATGCCCTTCAACTGGAGACTGATAAGGAAGATGTGGGTTTTTAAAAATTAATAATAATAAAATGGAGTATTACTTAGCCATAAAGAATGATAAATTAGAGACATTCATACTTACATGGATGTACTTGAGGACATACTTATAAGTGAAATAAATAGGACACAGATGTGTAAATACCATATCGTTTCTCTGGTATGAGAAACTAAAGGTGTAAGTGAGGTTCAGAGTATACGATAGGTATTGTGAAATAGGAAGAAAATGTCCAAAGGGAAAAAGGAAAGGAGGGTAGAGGAAACTAAGGAAGGGAAAGAAAAATCTGATGGTAAAAAATGGAAACAAAGCTTATGTATATAGGGGGATCAGCATTGTAGGGAGGGTAGAGGAATGGGAAAAAATGAGAATCAAGATATATCACGTACAAGTACAAATCCTCAATGTTGAATGTGATCATAATGTATATTTAAAATAGACCAATAAACTCAAGGGGAAAAAAAAGGAAATAGAGCAATTGCAGAGATTCAAGCCATGTCCAGTAGAAAAGGAGTATGTGGGATCTGTGCACATGTATGAATGAATGAATAAAAAAAGAGTTAAGAAAGAAAAAGAAATTGATGCTGAGAATCTCTGAAGTCCCCTCTGGACATTACTTCTTGCTAGACTTGCCTTTGGAAATGTATGGTTCATTGTCAGGCAGCTGGTGAGCACATGAAACACTGGCCTCTGGCCTGGGCACAGGGACAGGAGGCCTGCTGGCCAGATCCATGCAGAAGGCCTCATCATCTTCCACAGTGTGATAAACATCTTCTTCCCCACCAAGATGGTGCTGCTCTTTCTCCATACTGGCCATTCCTAAGCTATTGCCTAGAAACACAGAGAAAGGTAATTGAGAACAGTGGCCAAGCAAATCGATCAGTCAAGAGAACAGAGTGACATTTCCTTACTAACAGTGGTGGCCCCAGTCCAAGGTTTCCCCTCCATCATCCCGGCATTCTCTGTTCAGAACGCCAGAGGCAACTGGAACAAATCCAGCGTCTCCTTCGTTTACCACCAACTTTGGTACAGCCGAAGAAGTGAGTACTAGACTTCATCATTTCCATTGTACTCTAGGACTCTATTACATATCCTGTTAGTTCTAAGGGAAAGAAGGCACAACCTGCAAAGCCCAAGAACACTTGGCGCTCGGTTTATATCCAGATGCCCCCAAAGCCTCATGAGCTCATAGGTGGGGCTTTCGGGAGGCCATTGGATCATGGGGTGTGACACTCAGCGGTGGATGAGTCCACTGATAAGCTTATAACTAAACATGTGTGGAGAGGTGAAGCCTGGTCAAAGGAAGTGAGTCACAGGAACGTTGCCTGGAATGGTGTCTGTCCCCCCTTCCCTCACCTCTCTCTGCTTCCTGCTTGATATCTGCCGCTGTGCTTTGCCGTGGAGCCAACTATGGACTAAACTCTCCAGAACTGTGAGCCAGAATCAAACCTTTGCTCCTTAGAGGTGTAGCTGTTTTGCTGGGTACTCAGGTGTCTCGGGGATAAGAAGTAACTAAGACGCTTGGGATCGTTCCTCTGGGTTAGGAGAGCAGTGTAACATGTCCTACCAATGCTTCTAGCATCTTCTTCGTCCTCCTCAAAAGAGCTACAGGAAAACGTTTCTGAAGACTTCCTCTGTGCCAAGCGCTGTGCTGGGCGCATCAGCTCACACTGCCCTTTCTCATTTTTAAAGAATGCTGTGGAATATCTGTACTCCTCAGTCTCATTTGGCAAGTTAGGAAGACCCAGAATTTAAATAAATAGCTTGCCCACTGCCACTTCGAGCCAGGCTGGCACCCAGGAGAGCTGGCTCCAGCTTGCACTCGATCTCCGTGATCTGCTCTCTGCTCCCTCAGAAATCTCTGCCGCTCCCCCCACCAGATTGAGGATGGAAAGCTTGCTTCCCTCCCTTTCCCTACCAGAGTCCCACAGACCTTAAGTTTTCTCTGCAAAGTTCTGTTTCTTCTTCCCAGAACTGTTCACACAGTAAAGGCTTATTAGATGCCCATTTAAGATACAGCCAGAAAATGGATTTTGGCTTTCTTCCTATGGAATTTCTAGTGTAATTTATTGGGAATTTTTGTTTCTGTTGCATCTTTTCAAGCTGCAGGGTCTGCTCTTGACTTTCCAGTCTCATGGGCCTAGAGGGTAGATCAGGGTGGTCTCAATGCATTAGAAGACTCTAGTGCCTGAGGCTCTGCCCTCTAGAAAGGTTTCCATCTATCCATTTTTTTTTTTTTTTTGAGACAGGTTCTCGCTCTGTAGTTCAGGCTGGCCCTGAGCACACTATGGTGCCCAGGCAAGCCGCCGCGAACTCAGCAATCCTCCTGTCTCTGCCTCCCGAGTGCTGGGATGACAGGCGTGAGCCACCACGTCCGGCATTGTGGTATGCGGTGTTGATTGTTGGTGGGCGTGTCTCCACGCCCAGCATTCTATGTGGTTACTGGGGATCGAACTCAGGACCTTACGCTTGCGAGGCAGGCGCCGGAACCACTGAGCTAAATCTCTGGTCCTATCCAGGAATTTTTTAAACGCGTTGTACAAGGACGTGAGGAAAGTCTGCGGATGCTTGTCCAGTGTTAACCGAAGCAAGGTGTCCTGGGAGAGCTGGCCATGTGCCTCACTCGCTTCCCCAGCACCTGATTTTGCTCACTTCTTCATCGTGCAAAACTCTTGCCTGGCTCAGGAACGTCGCTCTCTGTTTCAAACCTCTCCTCTCAAGACCATGCCAGGCCCACCCAGCCTCCCTCTGTGCGTCAGCAGCACAGGCCTCACTGATCACCAGTCTGCACTGGGTCGGCCCAGTATTTAAGCCCACCACGGCTAATCCTTTTGCTCCACAACCCTGCCACAATGTCACTTAGACATGTATCAGTATCTTGGACTGCCTCTCTCCCGGCCTCGACTGTCAGCTGCGGGAAGGCAGGCCCTGACCCCCACTTCTGTGTTGTTCTAGAGACAAATGTGGGGCCTGGGAACTCACAGAAACTCAATTCTGTTATGACGGTTGCATAGTATTATTCTTATAATGAATGGATACATCAGTTCTGAGTGAAATACGCTACGTAGGCCAAACAGAGACTGACATAACAGGTGTGTGCCTCCACAGTAGCGTGTGTGCCGTGTTTGACTTCTTTCCTAAGATCCTCCTAACCTGGCTGTGCAGACCTCTGGGATCTCCAGGCAACGTTAAGACTCCAACATGATCAGAGTAGGAGGAAGCGTTTTCTTCCACAATAGGAGAAACAAGAGAGCTTCAGAAACAAGAGCCGCACGTGTGGAACTTGGCACGGATGGCATCTCCTTCCCTTAGCATCACCTGTCCGTACATGGATGGTTGCTGGAAACTTCATGCGAGGAAGACCACGTTCAGGGGGAGTGGCCTACACTCTTCTCTTACTCCATCCAGCAGCTACAGACAAGCACTCCAACAACTTCTTGGCTCCTTCTAGCCAAGCAAGTTTTCAGGAAGACTTTCCAGTCCCGCCCAGCTGCCAGACCCCCTGCGAACCCCAGAGGAACTTTGTTCTGGGGCTCTCGTGTTCCCTGACAAAATGAATTAAGCCTGTTTCTCAGCGACTCCCGTCTTAATCATATTTTGTTCTTTAAGCTAATTAACTATTAACAAACCTTGTTCATATGTTTTGAGTACTATGCCAGGCCAGGCACTGTATGTTACTGAGCACACAAAGTTCATCCCCACCAAGAGCTCTTGAGAGCTCTCCCAAGCTAACTGGCTAAAGGCCACAGGCATGGGGAACAGGGACAAAATTTACAATCTCCACACTTCTCTCTTTCTCCTTGACAGATATCATATCTGTAGTTTTTAAACTAAGTCTTCAGAGGCACAGAGTCCCAAGAGACGCTTCTGGAATCTCATTAGGTAGAAATGAGAGGCTCGGCAGAGGCTGGGCGAGTTCCAGTTTCATCCTGTGTAGTCTAACCCTCCACACAAGGTTTTATTTGAAACAGTGTTTTAAAGCTTTCCTATAGCCCTGGTGGGAATGTAAATCTGGTAGAGGAGAATGTACTGATATTGTCAAAATTATAAATACTGACTGCCTTAGATCCTGCAATTCGATTTCTAGTAATTTATAGTACACATAGACTCACATATGTGAAAAGACATTACTCATAGCAGAGATGTTCACTGAGGCAAGATTTATGCAAGCAAAGAACTGAAGACAGCCTAAATCGTTTCAATAGGAAACTGTGTAAATATCCTAGGTAATATTATATGTAACAGAGGACTATGTGACTGTTTAAAAATTAATATTGTACTGAGATATTACTTGTGAGTAAAAGGAAAAGGAGATATATGTACAGAATATACATATTAACACATCCAGGAATTTTCTGGAGCATCTAGAAAGGAGGGAAACTTATTTTCATTGCTTATTTTTGTGTGTCACTTGGATTTTTTTTTTTTTTTTGAGACAGGGTCTCGCTGTGTAGTTCAGGCTGGCCCTGAGCTCACTATGTAGCCCAAGCAAACCTCGAACTCATCAATCCTCCTGCCTCTGCCTCCCGAGTGCTGGGATTACAGGCATGAGCCACCACGCCCGGCCCACTTGGATTTTTATTATTTGCATGTATTACTTTTATGCTAGTCAACAACAGTGATAGGCAGAGATAAAAAGAAATCGAAGAAGGGGTCTACTGTTAAAGAAAAGAGGAAAGTGCTGAGGTTCTCAGGGTGAGCTCCTGAGCCATGTGGGGAAATCAAGATGAGTCTTGGGTCCCGTTCAGGTAAACGCCCTGAACCAGGCACTCTGCAAGTGGGGCCAGCGGTCAACAGTGTCTTAAGCCCTTCACGGGGGCCTGACGTGCATTCGAGCTGGAGGGTCACTGCTCAAGGAAAAAGCCGGGAAAGCACCACTCTGGTCGCTGGCATGTCCTAAACACCTACTGCGTGCCAGACCTGTAGCTGCCCAGAATGCCTCTCTCAGGGAGCACTTAGGGTTTTTTCCGTCCCTCTCGCCCTCTAGGATTGAACTCAGGACCTTGTGCTTTTGAGCCAGGTACAGCGCCACTGAGCCAAATTCCTGGCCCAAGGGAATACTTGGTTCTAAGGCAGAGGTCAGTAAGCGTATTTC
>PVIC010006307.1:0-54717 GCA_004025085.1 Thryonomys swinderianus
AGCAGTAAAGGGAATTTATTAGTTTGAGAAACTCAAGTGTCTAAATAGGTGTCACTTTGGGAATACCTTGATCAAGCTGCTCAACTACTATGATCAGAATTCTGTCTAGGGCTGGCCACTTTGTTTTATGTCTGTTGTATGGAATATACAGTCAGAATTTTGTCTTCATCGGTGTGTTTTGAGATTCATTCTCCAGAGCAGCAGTAAATCGAGGGCTGGATCCTTTCCAGTTTTGCAAAAGGACGGTTCATCTCCTAGGAATTCCTCGAACAGTTATTGCTGTGGGGGGTCTTTAGCTTCTGAGTGACCTAGACAAGGCTAGCTACCTAACCAACAAGACTTGACCTGCAGTAACGACACAAGACCCTCCACTGTCTTTAAGAACCTCAAGGCAGTAACCAGAGGACATTACACTTGTAGAAAAGGCGATCGTGGGACTCTTCTAGTCCTGTGTCCAGGAAGCTGGAGCTGGTCCTTGGTTTGTTTTCTAGACTTTGTTCCTCTCAGCTTGGCCCTTCCATTTTGCCTTGCCAAGTGGGTTCCCATGCCCAGTCACCACCCCATGCTAGGTAGGGCACCTGGTTCTGCCCATGCCGGGCCTGCTTGAGGGCCATTCCTTCGGGGACCTCAGATTTTTTTGAGGGAAGTCAGGGCCATTTTTACAATAATCGAGAAACTGACCCTGCAGTGTCCTGCTGGTTCCTTGGCAGCTGCAGAAGTTATGGGAAGAAAGACTCTGTTTTCCTTTCAAAACAAATTGAAAGAGTTGTTCTCTAGGCCTGTGATTGAATGACCTGAGAAGGAATCACCGCCTGGATCTGAAAGATGCCCTTTGCCTTGAAGTGCTCCAGTCTCACTCCATCTGAGGGGGATGGAAGCCCACCCGGCAGCCACTGTGATCCTTCTTTGTCCCTGGCATTCTACTTCAGTTTCTAACAGGGGTTTTGTCCATGTTCTCTGACCCACGGTGCTGGGTCATTTGGTTTGTACGTTCTGAGCCCCTCCCGTAGGTTTGTAAGTCATATAATGTCCTGATCCTTCTGTCACCTTGTCTGACTTGGCCTTGTGAAAGAGGTTCATCGGTGTTTAGTTCTCTGTCTTCTTACTCATCCGCTTTGAGGCAAGACTCCGGAAAGGCTCTCTTCGTGCCACTTGGCTGTTGCTTGACGACACTGAGCTTAAGGCAAATGAAGTGGTGACCCTGTGTCTTTCCCATTTTGGAGGCCAAGGCCCTGTGCCTGTATCTGACTTTTGAGATTCCAATCATATTAAGCATCTGATGCTCTGTTGTGAGAGCCAAATCTCTGAAGAAAACAGTAAAACATCAAAGCAGCTTGGTTTCCACTTGCTTAAAAGACCTGGGCATGTCTCTGCTGAGTAGGACCACTGTGTCTGGATGTGGGATTGAAGACAAGAGGCTCTTAGAAGTTAGATTTCTGCTATGTTTTCCTGGCTGAGAAAGACTAAGATAGCCAATATTCTTGCTCTGCATCTTCCTTCTGCCTCGAGGCTGCACTTTTTTTTCCTGTTCTGCTCACCACCAACAGTCTGCAGGCTTCTCTTTTGCCGTCTGCTCCTCATGTGCCAACAAGTTGCTTGCTAAACCCAGACCCTTCTGATGGACTATAAAGCAAGGTGACATTTTCCCCCTGGGATCTCAGTTTTCTACTGAAGACAAATTTTTCCTCAAACAGATTCTTGTAAGACTTTCATGGAAAAAAATTACATTTAGATTTCACCCTTTCCCCCATCTAATCACATATTTTAGCTGAAAAGTCATATCTTTATTAAACTTCTGGGATTGTAGAAGCAATTGGTACTTGCTACCTTTATCTATTAAACATGATATGTTCATTTTTCAATAAAGATTCACAGTGAGGAACCTATCTTAGCACTGTCAGAAATGGTCCTTAAATTCTTCTTTGAAGTGTGAATTTCAGTTGCAAGATGGAGACACTGAGAAAACACATGTGATAGTTCACAGCAGCATGAAAACATCAGGAGCAGCAGAGAGGGAGAATATATCCAGTGATGAGAATCCTCATAGAAACTTTGGAGAACACAGATCCAGTTAGAATTATGTCAACCATCGAGGCCTTTTACTTATTAGTTTCCCTTTTTGTGAAATTATTAGCAAGTCCAGCTTCCCAATATTTGATGTAGAAAAGACAGGCAAAATAAGAGTTGTATGTAAAAAGAACACAGTATCAAAGTAATTATCATTGGGGGAGGTAGGGTGGGAAGGGGAGGGGAAAAATGAGAATTAAGTTGTGTCATATACTGGTACAAATTCTCAATGTGGAGTGTAATTGTGATGTGTACATATAACTTACCAATAAAATAAAAAAGTAATTATCAGATGAATTTAATGGAAGAAACTGAGTAGCTTCCTTAAAAAGAACCTTCTTGAAAAAATATATCTCATCTACATGTTGCTCACATTATTTTTAAGATTATTGGGTTCAAATCATGTTCATGGGATAAGAGAAGGTGACCTGGAGGTCAGGGGTCAAAGAAAGGTGTGTCAAGAGGAACACAAGGTTCCTCTACTAGAAATGGTCCCTCTACTCCTCCTTTCCATATCCACAGGCAGATTCTTTCCTTTCCTCTTGGAAAGGCTGGATTCTTTAGGTCTGAAATAAAATCTACAACTAAGAAGACAACGTCAAGGAGCCTGGAGACATGGGGAGCCGAGCTGGGGTTGCACGTTCTCTTGGGTGATTGAAAAAGTACAGACCTGCCATGTAAAAGGAATTTCGATGGAAACACAGGGCTCTTTGGCTCCTCATCTGTGGAGTTTGGTTTCACTTTTGGACTTGCGGGACATAAATGTTTTTAACACAGTCCATTTAGTTGGAATTGCATAAAAGCATTGTTGATATGATCTTGCTGACTCTTGAAATGAGAGTTCTGCTCAGGTGCCCTGTGAAGGTGTCCTTCGTTGGCCCCGGTGTCTTAGTGAGCAGTGTCGGCTGCCACCTGAGAGCCCACCGCCCCAGATCTTCTGGTTATGGCAGTGAGAGGAGAAGACATGGTTTTGGGCCCAGGCATGGCTGGGTAACTGGCTCTGTTTGGGGCACTGTGAAAGTAGTACTGGGCTTTACCTACCAAATCATCTCTGGAATGCAGGAAAATAGCAAGTCACCTTTCCAAGTATCTCTTTCTAAGTAATGGAGTTAGGTTCTTATACAGGAAGAGGAAGGACTTGAGAGGAAGGAAGCTACAACTCTTTATTTAACTTAAAAACAACTTGCCATGGTGAAGACCAACTACTCTCGTTTGTTTCTTTTTGCTGGCAGACACAGACAACTGGTCTAGAGCAAAATGATTCTTGTTTCAGTGCTAGAGATCAAACCTGTGGCCTTGTGCCGCTGGGCAAGTGCTCCATCCTGACATACACACTCATTCCATAATTTGGTTTTTGGAGTCAGAGAAGGGTCAGAATAGAACATGTATTTACTTTAAAAAGATATTACTAGCTTCTATCTATGTTCTATAGTTTCTTCATGGCTAAAGGAGTGGGTCAATTTGACCTCCCATGAAACTATATCCAGACCTACTTTGGCCATGGCTGGGCATACTTTGTTATGACTTGGCAGGGGAGGTGTTGCTAGCATTTAGGGGGTGGAGCACAAGGACACAGCTATGTGCCCCTCAGTGCTTACCCCAAAGACCCAATACAAAATAACAATAGTGGGTCTGCTATACTTAATCTCTTCTCTGTTACCTATTTTTTTTTTTGCGGTACCAGGGATTGAACTCGGGTCCTTGTGCATCCAAGGTTGGTGCGGTACCACTTGAGCTAAATCCCCAGCCCTCTTCTCTGTTACCTACTGTCAACCTCCTTTAGTAGCAGCAGGGATCATTGAGGAATGGATGACACCAGTTGTGTTTTACATTCTTTTTTTTTTCTTTTGCTTTTGAGACAGGGTCTCGCTTTGTAGTTCAGGCTGGCCCTGAGCTCACTATGGTGCCCAGGCAAGCTGCCGCCAACTCAGCAATCCTCCTGTCTCTGCCTCCCGAGTGCTGGGATTACAGGCGTGAGCCACCACGTCCGGCATTGTGGTATGCGGTGTTGATTGTTGGTGGGCGTGAGTCACCACGCCCAGCATTATATGTGGTTACCGGGGATCAAACTCAGGACCTTGCACTTGAGAGGCAGGGGCCGGAACCACTGAGCTAACCCTCCGGCCCAGTGTTTTACATTATTAATGGGTCTCATATCTACTATAGTGTGCTCTGCATGAATGTCATATAATAGTATGCACTTGTCAAACAATTTACCCTTTTAAAAATAGTATTAAGAACCTTATGCTAGGAAGCAATGAAGAAAAATCTTAATTTCTTATCGTTGAAAAAAGCAGATGTTCAGAGAACATGTATACTGTTTATTTTGGATTTTGAATATATTGGAAGTTTGAGTTTTTATACATACTAAAGTATAACCTGGAAGTGAACTCATCTCAGTTTGAGGATCACAATTTTAGGAGAGAAAAACAGTAGATGAATAGAGAAATGACAAATGGCTGTGGATCTGAGGAAGAAGCCTGAGATCAGAGAGCACATCTTGGTTGCTCGCCTGGTCAAGAGTGGCCTTGACGGTGGATTTCCTCCGGTGGGCACTTAGAGGAGACACAGACACTTCACAGCCTGCGAGCTTTCTCTGCACTTCCCAGATTTCCAGTCACCTCTCCTCCAGTCCCAAGCACCAGCAGCAGCAGAGCTCAGTGCCCACGAGTCAGGGCAGATCCTCTCTCTGGCCCTCTCATGTCAGGCATGCTCTGCCCAGGAGCACTCCCCAACACCCGTCCTCCACTGTTGTCCTGAGCAGGGCTGCACAGTTTCAGCTTTCCAACCAGTGTATCCTACTGAAGTTCTTCTTCCTTACTCAACCAGTTGTAAGGAACTTCACTGGCGTGGGTTGAGGGACAGGAGACAACTGTAACGAGTTGCTGTTGAGGGAATCCGAGTCCCCTGCTCCTGAAACTTAGTTGCACTTTCTACATTTTCCTGAGCCCAGTCTTTCATAACCTTAGATCAGTAGGACCTGGCCAGACAAGAACCAGTAGGAGTTTAACACATATGAGATTTGTTGTAGAGAACTGGCTGAACAGTGTGGGGACTGGATAAAGAATTCTTGTAGGGCCATGGTGTTTGCAAGTTCACATAACAGGCACTGAAGCAGAGAAGATCCAGAGTGGACTGAAATGTAGCCTCCGTGAGCTGGCTTTCCATGAGCATAGAGTAAAACCTGTGACTGCTATGGGCCCTTATCCTGGAGGTGATGACCAGAATACCAGTTTTCAGATACAGAAAAGTTTCTGGGGGTGTAGGGTAGGCAGAGTGTGCTTCTTACCAGCGAAGCGAGTCCTCTCTGCTTGCACCATGAATTGCTGCTTCTTCTTTCCTGTCTTCCACATATCTCAAGAATTTCTCTTTGGCATGAACACCTGTAGATGCAAATGAGTTCTAGAAAGTAGGACAGCTTTTATAGAGTGGAATATTTCTATAGAAAACTTGGTGTGGGAATGTGATGAGGGGAAGGAATAAATATGATACAGAAAGAAAATAAAAGAGCATGTATAGAGGGGGGAGGGGCGAGTGGGTGGGGATATGGGTAAAAATGAGAATTAACTTGTGGCATATATTGGTACAAATTTCCCAATGTTATATGTGATTTTGAGATGTATATAAATTGTACCAATAAAGAATTCAATAAAAAAAAAGAATTTCTCTCCTGGTCCACTCTAGCCTGGATCATACAGGATAGAGAATTGTGGAAAATGTCCCTCAGCCTGTACCAGCTGACATATCTCAAAGCCACTATCGTACCATTTCCATCGGATAGTAGGCTACTGCGTATCACACCCAGTCTTCTTGCTGGCCAGACACACACTGTTTATGATGGGAAACTTAGGACACACAGTCCTCTGAGCCTCTTGGTTAAATCCTCTGTCGTCACCAAGGCCTAGTAAAAAGCCAGAAACTCTCTCAAAAGAAGAGATTCATCACATTATACCTCTGTATGCAATATGATTGTAAACTATTTTGCAACCTGTGTTTGCTCACATACCAAAGCCCGTATCTATTAACCATATGCTATTAGAATTTGATAGATTGTTTCAATGCTTGGAAAGTCATATTCCTCTGTTTGCTCTTCTTTGCCTACATTTTCCTGTTCTCTTTCATCATTTACTTGTCAGTCTCAGTAAAAGGTCTTTTGAAAATTTCATCTCTCTTGTGCTGAATTTCTCTAACTCAGTGGATTTTGAATCTCTTACGAGCATCCTTCACATCTGTAGACTGTAATCTCATACTTTTTGTCTTTCTGTATAGAATTCTAAGATAATTTTTCAACTCTATCCTCCAGTCTAGTAGCTTACTCTTCAGTGGTGCATATTTTGATATTTGGTTTATTTAAGATTTTTACTTATACAATCACATGCTTTTATTCCTCAGGTTTTAATTGTTCTTTGTCAAAATAACTTTTATTTCATAGATGAAGTACTTTCTGTTATAACACTGGGGTTTATAATCACACTTCATTAAAAATCCCATTCTTTTGTGTTAATTTCATGAAGTGTCAGTTTTCCCACTTGTTTTCGTATGTCCCAGCCCAAGTGTTAAGTGTTTCCTTAAATGCTCTCTGTTTCTCGCCCACGTGTCTGTATGACTATGTTTCCGGCGCACGACCTCCAGTGACTTGGAGGGGAGTTCGATGTAACATGACTCTTGGTGCAGCATGTGGGTATTGTGAGGCTTTCTAGTTCTCCTGTTTTTCAGAAAGTATTCTCTATACACCCTGGCCGCTCCTCCCCAAGTGTCCCAGCTAAGCGCTCCAGTCTGGGGGAAGTGTTTTCCCCCTAGCGAAGCGGAGGTGTTCAGGGAAGGGTAGGGAAGCCCAAGTGGATGCATCTGGCTCTCAAATTGCTGCAAATGCGTCCCTAACCCTGGTGGGCCCAGCTCCCTGGGACTGAACGTGTAGACATGGAGCACACCTTCCCTGCTATTTTTTATAGTTCTCTCTCTTTTGCTGAGTTCTGGACCTTCATTTAAACCAATCACGTTTTGTCTTCTATCTCTTGGAAATTAGCCATATTTCCAGTCCACAGCTACCATTACTTCTCTTTCAAAATGCAGCTCGATATAGTTTGAATATGGTTTGTTTTCTCTGAAATTCATGTTGAAATTTAACTGCCATTGTGGGGTGATGGGAGGTGGAAACTTTAAGAGGTGTAAGAGGATATTAAGGGTATTAAGAGGCATCAACAGGTCTTAATGCCTTTCTTGTAGGACTGGGTTAATTCTCGGGGACTGGACTGGTTCTCACAAAATTGGGTGTCATAAAGTGAGGTCCCTGGTTTCCTTCTGTGTTGTATCTTTTGCAAACATTGCCCATGCTTCCATTTCTTAGAGCTGAAACATGAGGCTCTTACCTGATGCCTCTACGTGAACTCTGGATATTCCAGTTTCCAAACCTAGGAGCCAAAATGAAATTTAAAATAAACGAATTAGTCTTGGGTATTTTATTATAGCAGGAGAAAATAGAGTAAGACACTGGTGAGCAAGTATTCTCTTTTACACACACACACACACACACACACACACACACACACACACACACACACACCTTTTTAAAAGATTTTCTGGGGACACAGGCGGTAGAGGAGACAGCCTGTACTTGCAGCCTGGCATTTTGATCTAATTTGGTCTGATGTTCTTCAGGGGAGTTGGATTGCCTTTGTGACTCCACAGTGCCTCAAACCATAAGCTACCTCGGGCCTGTTTGTGCCAGATGAAATATTCACAGTCTTGCAGCTTAACTGCAGGGCAGACAAAGCCACTGGAACATAATGACTCCCAGTAATGAGGTTTTAGTTGAGGGTGATTTGAACGACTGGGGCCCTTGTCTTTGCACGGCGAATCTGGAATGCTTTCACTTGGGGAGTGGGGGTGAGGGCTGCTTCCCTGGCTCTTGATTAGGGACTCACTACCACAGTGTCTGTTCGGTGGATGTGTTTGCTTAGTACTGCTGATAATTCTATAGGGGGCGATTTGCCAGCAAACAGAGGCTAAATCCACACATTTCTTTCCCTTGACAAACTCATGCTCATTCCCTTTGCTATTTGCTCCAAATGTCTGCTTCCTTCACTTCATAAATCACCCTTTGATGAGGAAAAAGCACAAAACATTAGCCAAGAGAGGATTTGGATCATGTTTAATTTAGCACCGTGAAAAAATTTTCTCCCTCACCCAGTAGCTGTTGGAGCCATGGGCTGTGACTTCCAGTGGCTTTAAGCATGTGCGGTGTGCAGGACAGACAGCCAGCTCCCAGCGGGCTCTGTGCTCAGACGATCTGTGCTAAACGCTCAGTCTAGGGTGAGACTCCATGCTGGGGTTAAATCGTAAATCAAGAATGACTCAAAGCAACAAATCTGATAAATCCAATCTTCTTCTTTCCGTTGACTTTTTTATTCTTCTATTTTTCTGTCCTTCTGTTACTGACCCGACCATCTTGGGCTAAATACTGCACTCGAAGTGTGGATGAAGGAATGCCTGCTGCCCCAACCCCCTTCACCTACCGGAGATGAACAGTCAGGTAGAACCTTGCACGTGAGGAACCCAGGGAGCAGATCAGCTCTCGGTTTCAGGGCTGTGTTTCTATACACAATTAGTCACAGGACAGGTTGTATCACAATGGTTAGACTCGGTGTGTGTGTGTGTGTGTGTGTGTGTGTGTGCACGTGCATGGGTGTGGGTGGTGTTATTCTCAGACTCTGAGGTGAAGGCAGGGAAGACCAGGGCTGTGATCTAAAACCGTTTATCTTGGTGTTGACCACTCTGGCCCTCTGGGCTAAGACTCTGGAGCCAAGTGCAGACAGGCTGTAAGGTGGATTCACTTGTTGACTTCCAAAGCAGCTGCTTATGCAGTGTGGGTGCATGATTTTATTGGGAGCATGCAGCTGTGAAAGGAGGAGAGAGGTCTGAGTAGAGAAATAGTGAAATGAGGCTGTAGGCCTGCGGAGTCTAGGGCTGTTGGCCTCCTCGGGCTAACATGGTGGCAGTACCTTCAAACCCAGCTTGGCACAGTAGTTGGCATCTCCTCGGAACGGGAGCACTAAGGGCTATGTGGCTCTCAGCAGCTGAGGCAGATGTGAATCAGAATGAAGAAAATAATGGTTCCCATATAAGAGAAACAAAGTCTTACTTATGTTTCTAAATGCATTCTTATTCTATTTCCTTAAGTCAAAGAGAAATGTGTATTTAGAGAGATCCTGGTTAAGATTTTGGAAAGGGATAATAAAGAAGAAACTATCCAAGATTTCAACAGGAAAACATTATTTTTCAGAAAAACCAAGAGATCAAAAAGCAATGGAGAAAAATTTTAAGAGTAGGAGTAAAATTTTGTGTGACCAGAAAATCTGATGCATAGAAAAGTGTTCTTCATAGGAGAGGGGCCAGAAAGCTGCTATTAGGAATGCAAGGTTTCAGAATATAAATTAAGAGCACAAAGATATTCCTGATTTGCAAATGAAAATGTTAAATGGGAAACTTTGAATTTTTGCTGATTTGTGGATTTAGGAAGCAAATCCGGAAACTTCCTTGCTTTTTGGTCCTCATCTGCTTCTTTTTTGGTGTCAGGAAACACATCTTTCTGACTTCTGACATATTTGCTAAGTACATAAAAAACTACTGTTCAGTTCTCAGCCATTGCTAAGAAGGCACCAACAGAGAATGCCACAGGACAGCAGAAGAATTATAAATAAAGCTGCCCTATGTTGGCTCTCACAAAAGCAAAATGGCACAGAACCCCACAATCGCCATTTGGGTGCCAAAGAATTTGACACTCTTTGGCATCTTATATTAAATCAACTGAGTCTCCTTTCAAAACCATCCAAGAATATGTGCTCGCTTCAGCAGCACATATACTAAAACCATCCAAGAATAGACATTTTTAGTTACCAAGCCCTCATTCAAATAATTTTCCAATTTTAGCTCGTGTGTTATTAAATTATTGATCCTTGAAAACCTATTTATGTATTCTTTCAGCGGTAATAGTAATCATGTACAAATGACGGGGAAGCAAAATACTTTAAGGAAATTCACTGCATAGTTATCATTTTGGCAGAGTGGAATTATGAAAATGTTCAAAGAATTTCTGTCCACAATCCCATCAACTTCCCTTTCTCTTCTGTAATGTGTTTCGTGCTATCTCGATTCCTGTCAGCACATGATGGCGCCACAGAAGGTCCTTCCGTCTTAAAATCCTTTCTTGGACTCACTTCCGGCAGAGCTATCACTTCGTTTCTCGGCTCGCCTTTGCAACAAAACCTTAAGAAAATTTTATGAGTACTGGCGGTCTCCAGTTTTGCCTGAAGTCAACCCAAATCAGCCTGTGCATCACAGCGACCTTTCTCGTCAAGGTTCCAGTGGTCTGGCCTGTGAGTCCACTCTTGCTGGTACGCTCCGGCCTCCTCCCCACCCTCCTCCCACCGGCCCATCCTTTCTGGATCCTGGTCCTTTCCCAGCCACTTAAAGCAGCATGGTCTGGGGCCCAGTCCCAAATCCTCTTGTCTTCTCTATCAATATTCATCGTCTTGGTGCTTTCATCTAGTCTCCATATTGTGAATGGTACTGGATTCATTTCCTAAGACTACAGGAGCAAATCACCTCCAGCTCGGTGATTAAAAATGCAGCAAGTAGAGTTTTATAATCAAAGAAATCTCAGTCCTGAGGACTGGAAATCTAAAACCTGAAAAGATGGAGTGGGTTCCTAAGCAAGGGTGATATTGTTTGGTAATAATCAAGAAATAGAACCCATCTTTGAGGGCCTGGAACGTCTATAAAGGCAGACTCCGGAGGTTCCTAGAAAAGTAAACAACCCAGGGGCAAAGCTAAATTGGTTCCTGTTTCTCCCACTGCTTCTCCCGGAACGGAAGAGTCCCAGTTACGAGGTCTGGTGCAGTGAGCTGCCTCGATTCCGGATCTTTGCTGCTGTCTCTAGCGTCTCGTCCTCCCAGAGCTTCCTGTTCATCTTGCATCGTGCATAGTGCTCACAGCATGTTCATCTGTCTCATTTTCATGCTGTTACTTTGCAGTTAGTGAGATTTCTGCGGCATTTTCCAGGCGGGAAATCTGAACTTCGTGGGTGAAAGGCGGACAGTGCCGTCAGAACAGGTGAGCAAGGCCTGCAGCTCTGCCCCAAGACAGCGCTCTTCCCTCTCTCACTGAGCTTGTAGCGTATGAATCTGCACCCCGGGGTCTTACTTCTGTATAGGAACTGAATATATAGTGAATATTGGCCAAAGGCCATTGGGAAAATTTTCTCCCCTCTGCATCCCCCAATATTTAGAGTTGGCAATCCACCTGTAACACATTTTTATCTTTTACTAGTTGAAGCCTCTTTATTTTCTGCTTAAGTCAAAAAGGCAGTTTATCATACGGACCTGCAATAAGGAGGCTGTAAACAAGCAGCTGTAAAGTGAAGATGTATTGAGTTGAGGACAGTGGAAAATTGATCTGACTATACTTTGTAAACCGTATCAAGGTTTTCAGCATGAACAATAGAAGTGATTTGCAATTTCTTATACATTGGTGTAGAGTAAGTCATTAAAGCAAGGAATTTATTTGGATTTTCAGAGTGGTATTCCCTCCCTTCAGTCACAGAAATGAGGGGTTAACATTTTTAGTGGCTAAAGGCACAGATTTTGGAGCAAGAGAGAAGAGAACTTGAAGCCAACTGTACCATAAAGACATTGTGACTCTAGTGCCTTAGTCCTCAATTTGTCCGTCTGTAGGACGTGGATGGTATGAGTATTTGTTGGAGTTGGGTTTCTGAAGGGATGGTTTTGAGGTCGTGAAGTGCTATGCTATTGTGGTCATAACCGAAGATGTTGGATTCTGCCCTTTTTTGGAGGGGATCTTCCCTTGCTCATGTGTTCCCAAAAGTTTGTGACACGATGGCATCTCATTGCTTTCTACTTTTCATCATTTCTGAAAATCAGCTACGTCTCTTTCTCTCCCCGTGCTATTAGGGTTGTGATCAAATGATGCCTGGACATTCTCACTGTGTATTCCACTTATCTTCCTCTGCTTTATGACTTTTAAAACTTTTAGCCTTTCTGTAGCATAGTCTGCATAATTTATTCAGATCTATAATATAGCTTATCAACTCATTCTTTTATATACCCAGTCAGATACCAAATAAATTCATTTATTAATTTTGTGTTTTATTTTGGCTATTATCTTTCTTCACTTTCTACTTGGTTTTCTTCAAATCTGTTATGTAATATTTTCTTCTCCCTCCATGGATATTTTCAAACACATGGTTTACTTAACACTTATCTTTGAATATGCATTTTATAATTCTAACACTTGAAGTGTGTGAGAATTTATGGCTGGTGCCTATCTTCCCTCCTGGTAAGTGTTATTCATGTTTCTCCATGTGTCTGGTTATCTTTGAGTTTATGGTGGTCATTCTTCTTGAAAAATTATATTTTGGGATTTCTCCATCTCTAAAAACAATATGTCTTCTCCTACAGAGAGGCTTTTTCTTTATGCAACTAGCATCTGGGGCAGCTTGATGTAAGTGTCCTTTCAAACGCCATCATGGTTTGAGGTTGTCTGGCTTATCCAAGGGGAATCACACCAGGACCGGTCATGTGGTAACCATTTCTTGGGGTGACATCTCCTCTTTCTTTCTTCTGGGTACCCAGTTTGAAAGCACATTCTTTGCAGTTTCCTGAGTCATGCTGGGGGAACTAGTTTTAATAAACTTCAAAACGAGCTCTGAAAGCAAAATGCTCTTGGAGTTTGAGTTTAAGTGAAATGCCTTACCTTGGGCAGGTCATGGGCCTTGGATTTTCTTGAGGCTTTAGAGTTGAAATCCAAATGGATCATACTAAAAATGGCCTGAGGCGCAAAATTTACTTTCACATTGTAATTTTTAGTATAAACTAAATTCAGGCTTTCTTCTAGATTTTGGTCTGATAATTGATGCATTTTATGTTTTAGCCAAATCTTTCTGTTGTCATTAGGGGAATAAGTCTAAATAACGTAGGCTGAAATGTCTTGAAGTGCACCGTAGTTGTGGTTGTTTAGTTGTTGCATTTAATGACACCGCCTGCTTCAGAAGAACCAGCTATGAACCCAGTGAACCCTGCTGAGGGCAGTGCTCCAGCTTTGAGGTGTCCTTTGCCAGAGCCAACACGGCATGGAGCTCCGTGTGCTGAAAAGAGCCTCGGGAGCCCTCAGAGGGCGATTACATGGCTGAAAAGACAATAGAGGCAAATCCAAATGAGTCTCCACTTCGTGGCAGAAAACCTCTGCTTTTCTAACTTGCCATGAGAGCCTGTCCCCTTGAAGAGAGGATCTTGTCCCAGGGAGGAGTAGGTCAAGAGAATCCGTGGGTTAGCTTTTGGGAGGTAAGCTTCATTATAATCAGGGCTGTGTTAAATGCACTGTGCCAATAAAGCTACATTGTTCACGAGACCTTTGCACAGGAGCAGATTGATGGGGAAAAGCGCCTGGATAATATGTGCAGGATGGTTCATCCATTGTGACTGTGGCACTTTCTTGGTAGTAAACAAGAGGTAGGGTGTTATTGTATCTTTCCTCTTGGACTTCTCCAAACTTTTTTTTTTAACCCCTTTTTTATTCAAAGAGCTCTGAAGTCTGTTTCTGTTTATTAGACCTAAGATTCTAGTGATAAAAATTGTGGCCCATTTTATTATAGTCTTTAGTTCTTTATTTCTTCCCATGTCCCTCATTCGTTTTCTCGTGGGTGGGTTGCGTTTCTGCGCGTTGACCCTGGCACTGGGCTTGCCTACATTGCTCCCTTCAGTTAATGTCATGTGAGTGGAAGCGATATGTGGCAGCCCTGAGCCCTGGCTTGAGGACCTCTCATGCCCTCTCACTTTGCCTCCCATATCTCTGCCAGTACCTTGAGAGGGAGATGTGTGGGATAGACACTGGCCCAAGAAGGACCAGACACATGAGCAGCAACTCCACTTTGGGTGTGGACTCTAGAACCACTCAGTCACGCCCAGTTAGATTAGCAGCCTCCTGGCTGGCAGAGACATGTACAAATGACACCAGAAAAAATACAGCAAACAACAGAAATAATACAGAAACCAAAAGAAGTAATACAGAAAACCAACAGAAACTTAGTAAGAAGCATGTCTATCTCTCTCCTTCTCATAAAGCTGATGCATTTGGGTGAGATCTCTTCAAGCACTACCAGGATTCCCATCTTGCCTGTCTGCTTTCATGCACGGATGGATGCAGAGGTTTGCTGTACAGTGAAGTTTTGTATTTATTTCTTCTTCGCTTTTAATTGCTGCCAACTAGGATCAGTCAGCTTCAGCACCAGCTGTCTCCATCACTACCAAGAAACTTGTGACTACTTTCTGCTATTGTCATATTCCAAGTTGTGTCCACAGGATGCTCCTCGCTTGGAGTCTCTTAACAGGCTGGAAGAGGGACAGGTGACACAGCTGGCTGGCATCTCTTTATTCCACAGCCTCTGCTTTCTGTCTTCTTCATTATGTAAAATGTCTATATTTGTCATCTTCAGCTAGGTTTTGATTCAATCACTGGCTTCCGAAGGTGCGTCTGGGGTACAGTCTCCTCACTGCAATGAATTTGGATTGATCTAAAAATGTACATTCCCTGCCTTGGGCAAAAGCCTATAAATCCTTTAACAACATACCCTCTCTGCAGTCTTCAATAATCTTCCCTACATAGTACCTACAACTTTTGAGAATAATTCTTCCCCTTCCTACTTTTTCATGTATCCTGAAACCTTATGCTGTGTTTCTACTCTCCTGAGCAAGCGTGAACCACAGTTAGGCAGGCTAACCCATCTTCACTGACGGGAAATGTCCGGAGAATCCCAGGGTGTGCATTTCTCACATCACAATTTTTGCCAGTCAGAGCATTAATTCTAACTGCAACTCTGAACATCTGTGAATTCAAAGGATCATAACCATCAGCAGCGCTCGCCATCAGCCTGTGGTTGGTTCTGCTTTGCCTCCCAGAATGTCTAACTGAGCCGGAAGGTTTCCTGCAGCTCTTGCTTCAGAAGGACTCCTCACTCTCCACCCACAAAGGTGGGGACTATTCCCCACTGATATGCTTTATTTAGGGCATGCGAATGACTGTGGAACTTGTTGGGAAGTGATGGCGCTGGACATGCTCCTTGTGTTGTCCACCGCCCAGGGCTGACTACTCCTCAGGCGATGACAGATCCGCTTTCCTCGGGGCAGCCTGAGACGTCTTCGCATCATAAGAGCCTGATGCCGTGAGACGCTGTCTTCTCACACTGCTCGCATTTCTCAGTGCTTCTGAGTTGCCCTTTGTCACCAAGGCTCAGCAGGTGCAGCTGTCAACTGCTGTCCACGTCCAGGCGTGGGCTGTCAGTGCTGCCTCGTGACCCTTCTTCACTTCAGGAGGTGATGATCCATCTCTAATACCCTCGGGGAGCGGCTGTCTGGGGCCTGGAGCATGGCAGTCCTTCCCGTGTCCTGAGCAGGAAAGTACGATGCATATGGTCCGCCTACACCAAGTTCTGCTCATTTTCACCGACAAACAGGCATAGTGTGACGTGAAATTTATCACTACCTGCAGCCCGGGCTCAGCTTCCTGCTGGTCTCCTTGTCTCTTGCATCGTTCATGTGATGTTTTCTTCTTGTAAAATCTGGATATTTTCCTAATAAATCTACTCTGCTTTCCATCTGCCACTAAGGAACTGGTCTTCTCCTTAGCCTCTAATGGCAAGTCCCTAGGAAACTAGTCCCCTGAGTTGATAAATGTCTGTTGTCTTTCTTCCCTTTCCATGAAGGTCCTGCCTTAGTTCCTCACCTGCTGTGAGTCACATACTGAATCTATTTTAAGAAATGTCACCCAAGCAGGAGGCAATCTGACCTAGATTGGGAGGGAAGCTTGGTGGACATCGTAGGGACACATCTAGTACTCTTACGTCTTAACAGGCCCCAGGGCCACTACAGTGCCTATAAGGAAGAATGTGGTAAAAAATGTACATTGTGAACCACATGAATGATTTTTTTCTGTCCACCAGAGTGTTGGCTTCTTCTCTTTCCTTCCTGGTGGTTAGTAGCGTGATTGGTTTGTAGGTCTGGAGGGGACTCTGTCCTGGTTACTAAAACATGATCATCTTTGGTAAGAGCTCCAGGGCTGGGGATGTAGTACTGTGTTTACCTAGCCAGTGTGATGCCCTGGGCTCAATTTCTGGTACCAATAATGTATTGTTTAGTAAGAGCATCACATTTTCTGACTGGATCACAATGTTCATTTCAACACGCTCTTCTTAACTGGTGATCATGACAACACGAATGAACCCAAGTACTATCCCCTGAGAATGAGGACGAGATATGTCATCAGGGTGGGTTTATGGGCATCAAAGTGAGGAGATTGTGCATTCATTTTTGCTCAGCTTACATTCAAAGAAGTCTTTGAAAGCTCCACTAGGTTTATACTGGTGAAGGAAACAGCCACAATCTACGGAGAATAGAAATGTTTAGTAATTAAAAGGGCTATGAGAATTGTAAAGGGAAAATATTGGGTACTCTTACCAAGGAGAGACCTTTTCAGGGATGGTCCCTTCTTCCTTATTCATGCACACCTCTGTGTTTTTAATTGAACACTTACTTTGTGTTCATTTAGTAGCACAGAATTAACTGCTAGAATATAAGGATGAACAAAGTAAAATGTCCATCATGTAGGATTTATATTGAAACAAAACAACATCTGTACAATATTCAGGGATATTGTCAGGTTGAATGAGTCCTGTGAAGAAAGCGGAATGGGGGCAAGAAACTGAAGGAAGGGAGGTGACACTTGTGACTGTGTGGCTGTGACAGTCTACACCTCGATGTTCCCCATAAGGACTGCAGGTGCTCATAGGTGGGGCTTTGGGAAGGTGATTGCATTATGGGAGTTTATACCTGCTCTCAGGAGGGGGATGTGTCAGAAGGGGTCTGTGGGGTGTGGCCTGGGAGGGTTCCTTTCCCTTCCCAGCTCCTCTCTCCTCTCTCATTGCTTTCCTGCACCAGAGCATGAGCAGCTGTCCTCTGAGATGCCCCTCTCCCTTGACTGCCTGCCTGTGGATTAGGAACAGGAACTTCTTCACACCATGATCCTGAATCCACCTCTTCTCTTTTAAGGGAGCTGGATATTTTGTCTCACAGGGGAAGAAAGCAACCCTGGCAATGGCCATGACAGCCTTCTCTGAACAGACGAAAGGACAGTTGATCTGAGCCCTGGTGGAAGCAAGGGAGGATCCTCTCTGGATATCTGAGGAGAAGTATTTTAGACAAAAGGATAAGCAGGTGTAACATCCTAGGTCAGAAGGTGCTCGGTGTGTTTGAGGGGCAGCAAAGTGTCCAGCAAGGAGCCTAAAGTGGAGAGGAAAGAAGAGACAAAGGGTGTGACTTGAGACACAGTCTGGGCTGGAGCACGTAGGCGCTCTTAAATCAGGGAGAGGATGCTGGGATTATCCTAGTGAGATGGTTTTGAGTGGGAGAGTGATTTGCCGTGATGCATATCTTAAAATACTTACCATGGCTTCCTTATGGAGAACACTCTCTTTTTGAATAAATTGATTGTTACTTGTTTGTAGAAACTATAAGTTTATATCTCCATGGGTTTACACATTATAATTATGACCTAGGAACTCGAATAGATTTTGCTCTACTTTTTTTTTTCTTAACTAGAAATTTTCTACATCGTAAAGGCAGATTTACTGGAATGAAATAACTAAACCATGACACTAGGAAGACTTGATGGTGTGTTTATAATAGCTATGACACTCTAAACATAAAAGAGCAACATCACGTGGCTCCTTTTAATAATATCCCAGAGCCTGTTAACTCCCCATCCGTAAACCTTTATTATTGTTTTTTACTGTTGAAAGTGTCACAAGAAAGTCAAGTTCAGTCATTACTCATCACAGCCTTGACCCTCCAGTGGGTCAAGGGAAAGTGCAATGGTGGACTTAGGCGATAGGAAGACTTCTGAGCATCTGGCCAAACTCTGTGTTCCAATTCCACACACTCAGCGGCTGGGGTCAGGGTGGAGCCTCCAGAGTGGATCTTGACTGTATGCTAGGTGCATAATGAACAAAATGATTCATCTTGTTGGATAAGCAAGTGGTTTTTCAAAACACAAGTGCTTCAGGAAAAGCAACTCCCCACCCCCACACCTGATTTTTTTTCCAAAGGGTGGTCAAATGACATTCTCACCAGAAGCAGTCAATTTTCTTTTGAATAAGGCATTAAAGGAAAAATCTTCCTGTCTTCAGCAGGGAGCAATTTAGCAGGATCACAGACAGGAAAGCAATGAACAACTGCAGCCTATGATTTTATAATTAGTTGTTGATTTAACAATTCTTTTGGTTGGGGATTTCTTTGGTTTTGGGTTTGTCCTAGAGACATGCATTAGTTTATTAAAGATTTTTAGGTGTGGACTAGACTACAGTTTGGTAAAGTTTTGGAAGTTGCAGTGGAAAATGTGAAAAGAATGACTTGGTCAGGTAACCCCTCTGATGGAATTCAATCCTTTGACTCAATGACTAATCAATCTTGAAATCTTAATTGAATCTCTTGGTCATTTAGGATTGATCTTTAAAACATCTCTAGAGTTTCTCTGTGAAGTTGGGGAAAGTGGTTTTGTTTTTGACAACAGAATGCAAGACTGTCATCCTTGGAACACACAATTAACCTTCTTTTAATGATTAAAAAATGTGAGATAAATTCGGACAGAAGCTTTCCAAAGCAATTGTGGTGATAAGGACGTTCTATATCTGTGCTGTCAAATTCACTAATCACTAATCTTATAGAACATCATTAAAATGGAGCTTGTTTGGTGGAGGAACTGAATTTTTAAATTTTTAGATAATATTAATTAATTTAAATTTAAGCCAGGGTTTTAGCTCAGTGGTTCTGGTGCCTACCTTGCAAGCACAAGTTCCCCGAGTTTGATTCCCCAGTACAAAAAAAATTAAATTTACATAACAATGTGTGGCTGCTCTTTTATTGGACAGTACAGTCCCAAGATAACTTACATTGTTCAAAACTAAATTACACAGTCTGTTCAAATACGCAGACATTTTGGTTTTACTATAATTCGAGTAAGTATGGTTATTTATTGACCTTTCATTTAGAGTCCTGTTATGTATATGTGCATATATGTATATGTACATGTAATATGTCACTTTATCTCTACATCTGCCTGTCTGTTCTTTCCTCTGTTTACCTAGTGTTTTCAATAGCACATTTTACAAAGTGTGGGAGAAGGAGAAAAATGAAACTTTGGAATACAAAAAGAACAAGATGAAATTTTTTTGTGTGAGTTTCAAAGGTGTTATAATTCCTTCCAAAAGGGGGACTATTTAAAAAGTGGGCACAAAACGGTATGAGAACCCCATTTGTTTAGTTTTTGACATCTCTTAAAACAAATTGGCTTCACTGGTACCTTAGAATGCATTTGGAAAATTGAAATCACACTTCCTAGAAGCAATTGTGCTTTTTCCAATTTAAGATTTCAAAACAATTTCTAGCTCTGTTGAGACATGCTGACACTTTGTATGCTGTAATATATATACAGGACCAAGGAAGAGATGTTTGGAACAACTGAGTGCTGGGCTTCCTTATGTAATGCTGATGCTTTTCTGTACTGACTTTGAGGAATGACAGTATTTAAAGAGTAGACAACAGGAAAGCATTAAAGGGTAGAGTAGAATTTGATAACAGCTTGTAAGAGGCTATCCTATTAGCTTAATGTTTATAGAGCAGAAATAAGATCATTGAAAATTTCAATAAAGGATTATTTTCTTCCTTTATCTCTGCTGAACATGTTATGCAAGGAATATTAATTTTAATCTTAAATCACTGCAGCTATTAGATTTTTCTTTGCGGTGTGATTCTCCTTAGAGGCTGATATAATTCTTCTACTTTGGTCTTTAAGTGGTTCCTTGCTGCTTATGAAATAAAGGCCATAAATACTGCTTTTTATAGTTTCCACCGAAGTATACCTAAGGACAAGGATGTGAACTTGAGCGCTGGGAAGTGTGATGGGAGGTTAGGAGCTAACAGCATCAAGGGAGTCACTATGTGAAAGGCTTGCACTTAAAAAAAAACTTACATGTGACACACATTCAAATAGTTATGTATTCTCAGGTCCTAAAAATAACATTGCAAATTGCTGTCAGAAAAAGTACTAACAAAAACGTTTCCTTCCTGAATCTGTTTAATTGGGTGGTTGGTTCATGTGTAAAATATTATTGTATTAATTTTATCAATTTCAGAGAACTGGGTAGGGTGGAAGAGGAATAGTGATGTGCTAGATTGGTCACGTGATTTCTCAGCTGCTTCTTGGTGTCACAATATTTCAATAGGCCGAAGTAAATACAGCAATATAGTATTGTTCTTTTCTCTTGTTAGAACTTTCTCAGTGTAGCGTCTGGAGATGGAGGCTTGGAGATCGCCACAAAGGTGGAGGTGAAAATGGTCTCAGTTGCTCTTGGTAGACTTTCTGAGAGTAATGCCTCCCCAAGGGACACAAGGAAAAAGTGTGAACTAGAAACATTTCTGATTTGAGTTGAGTCGGTTCTGTGACTTCAAGAAAGTGCTCCTTAGAGGTCCTTTTCAGAACAGAATAAACATCAATATTTCATCATTTCAGACCTCCTATTTTAGCACCAGTCAATTCAATCAGGATAAAATGAACCAATAGCTTTTGCTCTTATCTCCCATGATTTACTTTCTTATTTAACTAATTTTCTCTTTACATATTAATATTCTTGTATTGCAATTTATAACTTGTCAGGATCTCACATGCACATGGCTAACACATGCTGGTCATTCCTGGTCGTTGGCTGGGGTGGGTAATTGGAAATGTGGCTCGAGAGGAATGTGAGGTTGTTTTTCACAATGTGATACTGGCTTTCTCTGCTAAATGGCTGTCTTCTCTGTGGCAGAAAACTCAGCACTGGCTACGGTGTGAGGTTTTTCTTGAGTTGTATCTTAGGTCTGGTGGGTCGCTGTGTTGGAATATCAAGCATTTGGAGTGTTTGACATCATGTTGGCCTTGAAGAGGAAACTCACTCTGAAGGCTGTGCAAATTCTTTGCTGTCATAGCTGCTCTGCTCTTAAGTCCCCTGGATGAGACCAGGATGACCAGATGGGACTAATCCTCATGGAGAAGCTCATTTTGGCAAATGACGGAGGCCCTTGGTGGCCTGGAGGTGGGTGTTATAACAGTCTTCCCTTAGTGTGTTTATAAATCTTTTCCTAGAGGGGACTTTGGATGATGATGTGATATACACATGGACACTGTAGGAAGAGCAACTATAACAACTGACACATCTCTTAGTGTAAATATCCGGGTTATTCCTTTTTTCCTGAGCATTGTCTCCTGGAGCTCTGCATCCCTTGGGAGGCTCATCCTCCCTTACTCCCTGACGCTGGAGTCTTTTTTTTTTTAATTTGAATTTTTATTAGTACATTATATATACACATCACAATCATACTCAACATTGAGAATTTGTACCCGTATACGACACGACTTAATTCTCATTTTTTCCCATTCTCCTATCCACCCTACAAACCCCACCTCTGTATACATGAGCTTTGTTTCCTTTTTTTTTTTTACCATCACATTTTTTCTTACCTTTTGTTACTTACTCCTAAACCTCGTTTTCCCCTATTTACTATTTCACAGTATCTTATCATGGGTTCTAGAACTCATTTACATCTTAAGTTTCTCATACCAGAGAAAAGATACTATATTTACACATCTGTGTACTGTTTATTTCACTTATGAGTATGTCCTGAAGGTACATCTGTTTGAGTATAAATGACTCAAAATTATCACTTTTTGTGGCAGAGTAATACTCCACTTTATTAAAAAACCACATCTTTATTCAGTATAGTTGATGGCATTTGGGTTGTTTTCAAGATTTAGCTATCATAAACTGAGCTGCTATAAACATGGATGCATACATGTCGCTGTGATAGGAATCTTGTAATTCTTTCATGTATATCCCCAGCAGGGGTCAAATGGGACCTCTAATCCTAGTTTTTTGAGGAATCTCCACACTGAGCTCCATAGTGGTTGTGCCAGTCTACATTCCCACCAACAGTGGAGAAGGGATTTTTTGTGCAGCCTCACCAGCATTTGTTGCTGGCTAATTTCAAAATAGCAATCTTTCTTTATAGAATGAGGTGAAGTCTCAGTGTTGTTTTCATTTGCATCTCTCGAATGACCCATGATGTTGAGCATTTCTTCATATGCTTCTGGTCTGCTTTTACTTCTTCCTCTGAAAAGTGTCTGTTCATTTCAGATGCACATTTTTGAACTGGATCTTTAAACTGCAGAGGCTGATTTTCTAAAGCTTTTTATATATTTTAAATAGTATCCCTTTGTCTGAGAAATAGTGGTAAATTTTTCTTCCTATATTGTTGGTTGCCTTTGCACTCTACTGGTGGTTTCTTTTGCTGTGTGGAAGCTTTTTAATAAGATGAGATCCCATTTGTTGATTTCTTCTGCTAGTTCTCATGCTATAGTTTTTGTTCATAAAGTCTTTCCCTAAGCCAATGTCTCCAAGAGTTCTACCTGACCTGTTTTGCAGAAGGTCTAGAGTTTCTGCTTTAATATTTAGGTCTCTAATCTACTTCAATTTTGGTTTAGTGCATGGTGAAAGAGATAGATCTAGCTTTACTCTTTGGCAGGTTAACCTGTTTTTCCTGCACCATTTGTTAAAGAGGCTGTCTTTCCTCCATTGAGGATGTTTGGTTCCTTTGTCAAAGATGAGGTGGCTTAGTGTATCTGGAATTGTTTCTGGATCTTCTAATCTATTCCACTGATCCTCAGGTCTGTTACTATGCAAGTACCATGCAATTTTTATCATAATAGCTTTGTAGTATGGTTTCAAGTCAGAGATTGTGATAGTCGTTGCTATGCCCTTGTTATGTTGAATTGCTTTTGTTATTCTAGGTCTTTTGTGGTTCCAGGTGCATTTTTGGATTATTGTCTCTAGATCTGTGAAATATGTTGTTGGGATTTCAACTGGGATTACATTGAGTTTGTATAGTAGTTGTGGGAGTATAGCCATTTTGATGATGTCCATTCTTTCTACCCATGAACAAGGGATGTATTTCCATTTTCTGATATCTTCTTCAATCTCCTTTTTCAGAGTGTTGTTGCTTTCAGAGTAGAGGTCTTTCATCTCCTTTGTTAGACTGATTCCTAGATATTTCATCTTTTTGGATGCTATTGTGAAAGGAACTGACTCATCAGTTTCTCTCTCAATAAGTCTGTTATAGTAAAAATACTAGTAATTGTTTAGCATTGACTTTGTATCCAGCTACAATACTGATTAAATCTAGCAGTTGTTTGGTGGAGTTTTTAGGATCTTCTATGTAGAGTATCATGTTATCAGCAAATAATGACAGTTTAACTTCTTCCTTTCCCACCTTTATTCCTTTTATTTCTTTCTCTTGTGAGACTGGGATCTTAAATCACTTCTTTTCTTTCCTGTAGTCTTCTTGGCTTTGACTTCCTTGGATCGTATTAATCAACTGAAATTTGCCAATCAGTTTTCCATCATCCAGAGAATGTTTTCAAAGTGACTTCCTTTCTACTGAAGATATTTATAGGCACTTATTTTGTGTCATCTTGTTTGCTCAATCAATTGTCTACTTTTGCTGTCCCATTGAACACAATGAGAAAATCAAGTGGCAGGTGCATTATTGTTCATGAATGATGAAGCAAATACTGGTTCATTCCTTGTCCCTAATAACCTGGGGGTCTGATATCCATCACTTCAACAGTTTTTATCTTCATCGATTTGGCTCCATACTTGGAGCTTTTCTATTCAATACTTGCTTTTCTATTCAATCTTTCTAGTTGACCTTATATCCACTAAAATACTCACTGATCTTTTTCTTTTTCTTTTTAATTTCCTCATCAGCTGTTTTACAGTAAACTGTAAATTCTTGTTTTCACAGAAGACCAGCATTGAAATGATTAAATATCGAACATGCATTGTTCAGCCAGCTGTAAATAGAGCTCCTCAGATTCCTAATCAGTTTTTCAGTATATCGTTTCAACACGTTAAGTCGTACTATTTGGAGTTTTAGTTTAGTAAGGATACATTTTATACTAGTTCTCTATTTTTGATCTAAAACACATCTGAAAATATTTATGTTAAGAAGTTTTATCAAATAACTTGTGTTACTTAGTTTTCATCATTTAATACATTGCCGATGTTGACTGAAAAGTCCTGTGATGGGAGTGATCTTTTGTTTTGTTCCTTGTTTTACTTGTACCTTTCCTTGTATAGACTCTCAGTGACTGATGTCTCTTTGAAAACAGGCAATGCTGATTAATACGCTGGCAACTTTTCATGATTTTTGTGAACATTGAGAAAAAGTGGATCTTTCATGTATTTATTGCTAACAGATTTCTTACATGAGATGTTAAAATATTGTTCTTTTGTTAACCATTTGCCTTTTGAAGGACATCTAGATTGTTTCCCATTTTTTTTTTTTTTTTTTTTTTTTTGCTTTTTGGAGACAGGGTCTTGCTTTGTAGTTCAAGCTGGCCCTGAGCTCACTATGGTGCCCAGGCAAGCCGCCACGAACTCAGCAATCCTCCTGTCTCTGCCTCCCGAGTGCTGGGATGACAGGCGTGAGCCACCACGCCCGGCATTGTGGTATGTGGTGTTGATTGTTGGTGGGCATGAGTCTCCACGCCCAGCATTATATGTGGTTACCGGGGATTGAACTCAGGACCTTGCGCTTGCGAGGCAGGCGCCGGAACCACTGAGCTAACCCTCCGGCCCCTTGTTTCCCATTTTTGAAGCTGTGCCAAACATTTTTACACAGACTTTTGTGAGACAATTTTTCCACATATTTGTGTAAATATCAGGAGCGTGACCACTGCACTGGATGTTGAGTCTCTGTGTGTCAGAAACTGGCCACACGTCTTCCAATGGGGCTGTGCCATGGTGCACCCAGCAGCAGTGAGGGAGGCCTTTGGTGTCCACGTTGCACTGCCTTGGTGTTCTTCACAGGGAAGGGACATTATGTAGGTTGGAAACAAATCCTGTTAAATTCAGTACTCTCAATTTGATGATAAGGGGATAGAAGATGCTTATGCGCAAAGGAACTGCTTTGGAGAAGAAACTTTTGCAATGTTTACAAAAATCATGAAAAGTTGCCATGCCAACCATGGACTGGAATGTCTAAAACTCTGAGCCTGAACTATCCATCTTTAAGTTGTGGGTGTTGGATATCATGGCTTAGAGACAAAGACAGTTTTTGGTCCTAAAGAAGTGGGGTCATTGCTGTGACTAATTGACCACGTGGCTTAGAAGCCTTTGGAACTGGTTTATGGGAGGAGTTTGGAGAGGTTTGGTGATGTTGGCTAGAGAAATGCTAGAATGCTGAGCCAAGACTGATGGAAGTCTAGAATGCTGATAAAAACACAGACAGTAAAGCCCCACGTGGGAGGTTTCTAAAGTGAATAAAGACTTCCCTTGGTAGGTGAACTCCAGACTGTGTGCATTATGCTCTGGGAGAAAGTCTGCCTACATTTTGCTCCTGTCTTGAGAATTTGCAAGAGGCTGAGATTAAGGGCAGTGGACTCATTAATCTGGAAGAGGAAACTTCAGGCTGCTTGACATTCAGATCCTAGTATGGGCATAACTTACTGCTTTGAGTGAACTTTGGTGAGAGAATGAGGAGCAGAAAGCCAGAGAGGAATGATGCACAAAGCAGCCAGAGGGAGGTGCTTGCAAAGCCGGTGCTTTGGGGGGTGAGGTTGCTGAAAAGATTAGCATTAAAACATAATCCAAATGTACTAGTCTGCTAAATAGTAACTAAATTTCCACTTATTTAGGGTTTTTAAAAATTTGTGTCTGCATTTTGAAAATATAATCCTACAAAATACTACCTCTATTAAATCAAGCTTGAAGATCATTAAATTTTAAAAAAGTATTTAATAAGAGAAAAAAAGATTAAACTTTATTAGTGGATCTTTTCTCTAGTAATCTAGCATTTTAAAAAAATTACCATTTTGACATTTTCCCAGTGTTTAAATCTTTTCTTTCTTCTATTCTCTTATGACTGTGCCTAAAATCTTATGTTAAATGGCGGTGGAGACATAGGATGTTATATTTTTTTCTTGATCTTAAGGGCATGGACATACATTTCTCCATTAAGAGTAACTTTGTCTTATAATCATTTCGGATGAAACCTTCATATGCTCATCAGGTTAGACCAAGCTATGTGGTAAAACCATCCAACCAACCAAACAAGTAAACAACGTTTAACTATTAGTGTGTGATCGCAGCACCCTATTTCTCTGAGGGACTGAGAAACTTCGGAAGGCAAATATTCTGTCCATGGTGACAGCTCAGAAGGTTAGGTCATGCCACAGTGTCCTCCTCCATGAAGAACAGGTGAAGAGAACAAAGGTTTCTGCAGAGACCTTTACTACTTCTGTCTGCATGTGACAAGCTGCGTTTTCCTTGCAGGCTACTGATCACACGGCACTGTTTGGCAACTGGAGTGTGAGCTGAGTCTACGATGTACTTGTGTGGAGAGTTTCCTGTTTTCAACAGCTACAGCTGAGCACTAGTAATGCTGCCATAGAAGTGAAGTTAAAATTCCACCAGTGCTTAGTTATAACCAGAAACATGTTGACACTCACCAGGATTCTTTTCTGCATTGATTAATATAACATCATGATTTTCTGCTCTCATCCATTGATGTTATCCCTGGGACAAAAGTCCATCTTATCATTGTGCTTTGTATGTGCAAATGTATTTATTAGCTAATGCTTCAGTTGGGATATTTGTGTACACATTCATACATAAAAATGCGCATATGAATTTTTCCTTGTATTATTTTTCTCAACATAACCCTGGCTTCTATTTTGTTCTTTCCTTGAGACAATTTACATAAGTGATAATTCAATGAATCTCTCCTTGAAAGTCTTGTAAAGTTACTTGCACAGGATTTTTTTCAAGAAACATCCATATTAACAAGGTTTTCAACTTTATTTCAGCATACTTTTTATAATGCTTGGAGATACTGCTTATTTTTTCCTATATTTTATTTCCATCTGTTCTTTCTTCTTCTTTATGAACTTTGTCAATGGTGTGGTTAGCGTAATAATCATTTGAAATAATTACACTTCCAGCATTACCTTAAAAAACCTTCCACCTATACACCAATCAAGGCAACCTTAAGTTTTCCTGAAACTTCCTGGAATCTATAACTTATTCTAACTTCTCTGGTTTCATCAGGGTTGATTTTCAGGGCAGTCAGTAGCAAAAGTTGGGTTGCTATTTTTTTGAGAAACTAGACTTTATTTATAGGAGTCCAATTTTTTCTTTTAATTTTTATGAGTATGTATTTGCTGTACATAATGATCACATTCATCATAAGGAATTTGTACGTGGGCAAAATATGTCTTGCTTCCTTTTTCCTATCTTCTTCCCTTCCCTTCAGTCTTTCTTTCCCTCCCCATTTATAAAGGCATTGTTTACATTTTTTGTTTCTATTCCTTGTTTTCTTTAAGATTTGAATCTTTCATTCCTTGTTTTTAAAAATCCCCTTTCCTTCTCCTCTCCCCACTCCACTGTTCCCCTTCCTACTTGAACATGTTCTTCCTACATCCCAGAGTCTATAAGAGGCCAATTTTGTAGAAAGGTGCAGATTTCTAACATAGGCAAAGTTGGTTACATCATAACTATAATCTAAACAAGGGCAGTTATACTATACAGAGTCATTTACACTGTAACTCTAGTAAGAATATTTCTTTATGACTTAGTTTTTACATCGGCACAGTCAGGAAACAGGACTTCATCAGATGATTGTTACAAACTTGAATTCTAAAACTATATTCAAAACTCAATTATACAATAGTTTGAGTTCAGCAAGTATTAATTCCTCTGTCCAGTGTTAGGAGAAGTAACTTTCTTGCTTCTCTGATGTGGGCTTGGACAGGTGACGTGTCTGTGGAGCCTTCGCTTACGTGATGCTTGCAGAGGCCTTAAATCCTGTTGTGCTTTCCCTTGGTCCTTTCCTTTCACTACTGCTTTCCTTGAAATGTCCTGTAAAAAAAAAGTCCTATGTGGAGTGGAATTCTGATGTGTATATATAACGTACCAATAATAATAACAAAAGAGTCCTGCGTATAAAGAATTTAAAAAATCAGTCCCCCTAAGTTTTAAACCCAATTCAAAAATGAGTATCTGAAATGAACAGACACTTTTCAGAGGAAGATGCAAAAGCAGCCCAGAAGCATACGAAGAAATGTTCAATATCACTGGCCATTCAAGAAATGCAGGTGAAAACAACACTGAGATTTCATGTAATTCCAAAAAGAGTGGCTGCTAATGTGAAATTAACCAGTGATAAATGCTGATGAGGCTGTGAGGAGAAATGAACCCTTCTCCACTATTGGTGGGATTGTAGACGTGCAGCCATTATGGAGATTTCTCAGAAAACTAGAATTAGAGGTCCCATTTGACCCTGCTATTCCCCTGGTAGGAATATACTCAAAAGAATTAAAAGATAAAAATCATAAAGACATATGTTCACCCATGTTCATAGCAGCTCAGTTTGTGATAGCCCAGTTTTGGAAACAACCCAAATGCCCATCAGCTGGAGACTGGATAAAGAAAATGTGGGTTTTTAAAAAAAATAAAATGGAGTATTACTCTGCCATATATATAGCAAGTTTCAGTCATTTATGTGCAAATGAACATACCTTGAGGACACACTAATAAGTGAAATAAATAGATCACAGATATGTAAATAGTGTATTTTTTCTCTGGTATGAGAACCTGTAGATGTAAATGAGTTCTAGAACATATGATAGATTTTGTGAAATAGGAAATATTCAAAGGGAAAGTGGTAGGGGAAAGTAATGAGGAGAAAGAATAAATATGATTTGGAAATAAAAAGAAAGAATATGTATATAAGGGGGGTTAAGGGTTGTGGGATGGGTAGGGATATGGGTAAAAATGAGAATTAACTTGTGTCATATACTGGTACAAATTTCCCAATATTGTGTGTGATTGTGAGCTGTATATAAAATGTACCAATAAAGAATTCAATTTAAAATAAAAGTCCTGAGAGGTATAAGCCCAAGTATTTCTGCTCCTCAAGCACGGGACACAGAGGATTCTTCATGCACCAGACCTGAGCCTCAGTTATGCTCTAAAACTAGTCTAGCTACTGTTACAGAGCCATCCAGTTTTAGCTCAGCAGAGCCTCAGCTGATCAGTAAACCTGTCAGAATCAGTACTCAGTTAACCAGTGAGTTGAGAGATGATTTGTTACACAGCATTACTATCAGCCAACAGCTAATATAAATTAGTTGAATCAGTAGTTTCAAATTATGTTCAAACAGAATATTAAGGGTCACCAATTTCATAAAGTGAAAAAAGAGGATTTCTTACCACTTCTCTTTCTCTCTTCCTTTCTCTTTTACTTCTAAATATTTAGAAATAGATATAATCAATCAACTTTAATGTTTTTACTCCTTCTAAAAGGGCACAAAGAAAGGTTTCTCAAGAAAGCTGTTTAGAGACCAGCATTGTTGAAGAGAAGAAGCATTTGCTGCATCACAGGTGGGTACTGAGTGTAGCAGTTTCATGGAGGGTAAAACTCACCTTATGAACCATGTAGAATTCCTATGACCATCCTTGTTACGTTCTTATGGTAGTGAGGTTTCTAATTTCCTCTGTCTTTTTTTTTTTTTTTTGAGACAGAGTCTCACTTTGTAGTTCTGGCTGGCCCTGAGCTCACTATGTAGCCCAGGCAGGCCTTGAACTCAGCAATCCTGCCTCTGCCTCCCAAGTGCTAGGATTACAGGCATGAACCACCACGCCAGCACTGCAGTATGTGGTACTGATTGCTGGTGTTCTTGAGTCACAATGCCCAGCATTGTTGTATGTGGTTACTGGGATCGAACTCAGGACCTTGCACTTGTGAGGTAGGTGCCAGAACCACTGAGCTAAATCTCTGGCCCTTTCCTCTGTCTTCTTATGTTTTGAAAACAAAGGGTAGATGGTGCCTGAATAAAGGAAAATTCTCACATCCTCACTTTTGAACGTTACTTTTATATATGTGGGGTTTACTGTTGGATGGCACCTCTTTTGTTTTATCTATAACCTGATTTATTACATTTTCAAGCCATTGTTTGATTTTTGTGAATGTATTCTAATCCTGCTCAAAGAACCAACCCACTGCATGACTCATATCAATTCCATAATGATGTTCTAAAATAGAGCCTGATTAATTTTAACATTTAAGAGTTGCAAAGAAGAGACATTGCTTCACATGTACACCAATACTATTTAGTGGTTGTTTCTCCGACATGGTATACTGTTTAATTGTGAAAACAGTCTCCACGATATAAACACAGGTCTCTGTACTACAAGGTCTGAGATGCACTAAAATATGAAAAATTGTACTTGAGTCATTGTCAACTGGCTGATTAAATGAAAAATGGGAGTCAACAAATGAGAAACACTTGGGAAATGATTTCCAGAGAGAAACTTAATAAGCTGAAGGAAAAGAAGACAACTGCCTGCCTTGTAAGAGACCCTCCCCTTTACAAGGCTCTGCGTTGAAATGTGGAGAAGGACGCATGGAGGTGAAAGCTGATTTTTCCCTGAAGAACACATTATACAAGCAAAGCCAAAATTGTTTCAGCAAGATTAATAAGTGCTATTCATGGCACTCCCTGGGCAGATAGGAGTGTGAAGAGCAAAGGAATAGAGCTGTGCAAGCCTCCCGGGTCTTGAGAAGGGCCTGAGCTACAGGCTACTGAGGGAGGAGCTTTGACTGTCTTTTGTGGCAAGGAAACACATTGAAGAGGTCCAGGTTATAAGGCACAAAACTTTTCCTGGCGGAGCTGGTGGATAATGAAATGATTGCCCTGTTAGCTAAAGATTTTTACTTAAGAACATAGCACTTTTCTAAAGTGCAGATTTTAGGAAGGTAAGATGTGAGAAGTTTACTTTTCCCTTTTCTGTTTTGGGGCCATCTCTTGCCAGGCAAGTGAGCTCCTCTCCTGGCCCAAGGGAACTCCTTCCTGAGAAGTGTAAGCAGAGGGGAATCCAAGATGGTGGCGGGCAAGGGCGGCATGGTCAAAAAACCAGAAACACAAGGAAAGAACATAATAGCTAACGCTTCCATTCTTGAGTGATTACTAATTAAATTTAATTCATAATTTTATTGCAATAAAAACTGGAAGCAATTTCTAATTCCAGCAGTTAATGTAGCTGAAAAACCAAAGCCCTGAAATTCAGAAGAACTGAGTTTTGACTTGCATACTTTCAGCTTCTATGACTGTAGACAATTCTTTTCAACTCTCTAGGATTCAATTTCATATCCACATAAGGACAGGGTTTTAAGACCCTAAAATGCCTTCAACGTCATGATTTTATGAGTTATGAATCTTAAGTTTCAAAGCTGGCTGACTCACTGGTGATTTATCCGAGAAAAATAATATTATTGACTCTCAAATGAGAGACTGATATTTCCTGTGGGTGAAAAATTAATTTTTAGCTATCACTAATGTCAAACCAAAGAAAATAGCCTGACTCCAACAAGAAATTTAAAGAGTCTGCCTCAAGATAAATAGCTAGGTATTAGCAGTGTGTGTGAGTTCCCACAATTAACTGAAGTTCCATATAGGAATCCTTCTTAATTTATTAAAAATTCTATGCTTCCTTTCCTTTTCCAAACTAAATATTCTTAAAGAAATGAAAATATGTTGAAAGAGCTTACTTAACTAGGAGCTACTGGTTTGTATTTTCCTACTAACACTGCCTGACTCTTAACTGAAGAAATGAGTATTACGAAGTGATAATAACATACTGCCACATGCTGATCTTTGGTTTGTACTTTTTATTTAATCTACAGAGAAAAAAGGAACCATTGCCCAAGTGGGACATATATGTTAGAGGAGCTAAGTAGGATTTCTTCAGGTTTTTACATAATAAAGTGGCCACCTAGTTAGTTTTTTAAATTGAATTCTTTATTGGTACATTTTATATACAGCTCACAATCACATTCAACACTGGGGAATTTGTACCAGTATATGACACGAGTTAATTCTCATTTTTGCCCATATCCCTGCCCACCCTACAACCCCCCACCCTTATATGCATGTGTTTTCTTTTTCTTTTCAAATCATATTGATTCTTTCCCCTCGATGAGCAAGGGTACAATATATGGCAGTGAATGTTTAAGAATTTGTTCTTGAGATTCTTTGGACATCTAAACAACAACAATGGTAACAAAAGATGTCCTATTGTACAACTCAGTGCCTGGTACACAGCATGTATGATCAACATCATGAGACGTGCTCGTGTGCACTGAGCTCTCCTTACATGTTCTAAGTGTGTTGATTTATTTACTCTTTGACGTAGTCCCGGGAGGCAGTGTGATACTTTGAAAGATACAAATTCTTTGAGATAACACTTTTCAAGAAATGGGATCTACTCCCTACCTCTTGAATGTATTTGGACTTAGTGGTGTGTTTCCAGTGGGTACAGCAGAGCTACAGTGATCACGTGCAGCTTTGGTCCCTAGGTCATAAAAGGGCTTTGCTTCCTTCCATCTTGCCTGCTCCTTCTCTTTCTCTCGCTTCAGTCTCTTAGTTCTTAAAAACTGAGTTCTCCAGTCTGTCGCTACAGAGCCTGCTGACAACCATAGAGTGATCTTGCCAATAAAAGCCCAGCACCATGGAAGAGGGAGACGGCTGCAGTCTTTGGCAGCTTGACTACAGGGCTCTTGAGGGATCTCGAGTGGGGACCACCCAGCTGGGTTGTAAGATATACATTCCACTTGGGCAATGGTTCCTTTTTTCTCTGGAGATTAACTAGAAAGTACAAATCAAAGATCAGCATGTAGCAGTGTGCTACTATCACTTCGTCATACTCATTTCTTCAGTTAAGAGTCAGGGAGTGTTAGCAGGAAAATACAAACCAGTAAGGTCTCTGGTCCATAGAAATGCAGTGAGGTAATAAATACTTGCTGTAAGCTGCAGAGTTTTGATTCATTTGTTCTACAGTAATGAATAATCCACACAGGCAAGGACTGCTACAGTTCCCGCTTTGCAGTTGAGCAAATTAAAGCAAAGGAAGGGAGAGCAGCTGCTCCCAAGTTACAGAGCTAGGAAGTCGTGGGGGTGGGTTGGAGACCCCCACAGTCTGATGGCTCCGTTCGCCCTTTGCCCCTTTTGTACGACGTCCCCATGCCACGGCCATCCATCTGTGTGCTCAAGTTTACTTGAATTCCTAAGTATTTTCTTTAACATTGCTCAGCATTTCTGGCTTGGTGAATAATTTCAGAGGGATTGAGGGAAATAATTAGCAGCATGTGAAGAATTTTTTTATTTGGAGTTAAAATATTTATGTGTCACCTGGCATTTCTACATCTTAAATTTATGCTCAGAATGTAGGTGTGAGAAGCAGCTCCTAGTTTTATAAAATATAAATAAACCCTGATCCATCATCATGTGGGGGGAGAGACTTGAATTTGAATTCTACGCAGATACACCTTTTTTTTTTTTTTTTTTGCTCATTGAAAGCATGGCAAAAAGCCATATTAGAAGAAGTAACCTCATAAATCTTGCTTACCTCAGTTCTGCTGGATCAGGTGTTGGGGAATTTCTGTCAGTATTATGATTAGGTTCGGTTATGTTGCTTTTGTTCTGAGCTCATTTGACCATAGATCTGAACATCTATAGATATTTTGGGTTTGATGCTTGTATCATGGTTCATTCATCCTGGTCAAGTCCCTGTAGTGGTTTTTGTTTTGTTTTGTTTTGTTTTTTTTGGTCTTATTTGCAGTGAAAGAGATAAAGAGCCCTGTTGCCTGCCCCTCCCCCCCAGCCCCTTAGATTTCTTTCTTTATTGACCCTCTGCCTGTGGGACTCCGTCACAGCATGTGACCATCTCCTGTGTTAAGTTGAAATTTCCCTATTTTCTAAAGAACCAGAACCCAGTAGAGAAAGAAGACAATGACCGAAGTCCGAAGCCAAGTCCCCGTAGAGCGAAGGGCAGGGCCTTGTGGAGTGGCCATCTTACCTCCTACACTGCTGTGTTTGGAGTTTGATTCCAAATCTAATTTGAGGATAGGATGATTTTTTTGCTTGGTTGTGGAAGGTGGTCTGTACCACATCCCTCTTGTATTGTTGATGTCATGGTGACTCTGGTCTCTCCCCTCCCTAATGACTGGAAGCTATTGTCTGCAGAAAAATCGGAGCAATGCTTTGCCTAAAGAGTAGCTTAATGCTTATTCGAGCTTGTGGGAATGGGAGTGAGAGGATAGATGGATCAAAGGATGGGTGGAAAGGTGGGTAGGAGAACAATTAACGCCCTAAATTCTCCTCTTAAGTATTTCCTTGCTAGCTGTGCATTGAAATAAAAAAAAAAAAAAAAACAGACTACTAAGCATACTTGGAATTTACCGATAGGGAAGTTCAAAACAGAACCTTTAGTTTAAATAAAAGTTGCCTGGAGAATAAAGTTCAGTATGAAAAAATCATTTATAGTTAAGTTTTCAGTACTTAAGCTACTGATGAAATTTTAAAGCAGATATAATTGTTGTCTTAATGAAAACAACATATAGTTTAAAGCATAATTTTTACCTAGACAGATGTGTTGATTTAGAAAGTCAACTATATTTTAGTCTTCCATTTCCACATGCACAAATTTTCTGCTGTCTATTATCTATCTATCTGTCTGTCTGTCTGTCTGTCTGTCTATCTATCATCTCTCATTCTTCTCTTCCTCTTCCTCTTGCTGCTTCCTCTTCCTCTTTTCCTCCTCTTCCTTTGCTTCTTCTTCATCTATATATCTTTTATTTTGTTTTTGAGGTTTTGGCAAGGCTGGGAATGATTTATATTTTGCTTTCTTTCAAAGGATGAGAAGCTGTTTACTGCCAAGTCATAGGCAAAATGCAACAGTGTGCACAGCTGGTGTCTATGAGGCACTTTTGACCCCAATAAAGTTTCTCTGCAACAAGTTCTACTGACCAAGTTATAATGCATCAGTCCAGTATGTACAAATGAATGCATTTAGAGTAAAAGCCAGCAATAAAAGACAATGCTATATAACCAAAAATATCTAAGGTGGATCTGCAGAGAGGTGGAGACTGGTGAATTCCAGTGGTTGCCGAGAGTACAGATGTGGAGCTTGGCTTTGTCCATTCAAGTCTTGGCCAGTGAACAGAGTCATAGCTACAGATGCAGATTTTGATAGTATAGTAGACATGTACTTTCACTTGTAAAAGTATGTTCTCATTAACACCTGACAATAAACCCAATATTTAATGAATGCCTAGGTCACTATGTAACATACACAAGGGACTCTGTCAGCCAGCATAGCAAAGTGAATCATGAGTCTAGTCACTCTGACTTCATCCTCTTCAGCACCTTTTATTTCTCAGCCACAGAAAGCTCTCTGCATTCATTATATCATGGATGCACTATTCCTGAGTTAAACTAAGCAAAATTTATTAGAAAGTAATTTAGCATCCCACACAGATTTGAATAATTGTTTGCATGCGTGAGGAGAGCCAGTAAACATTTGCTGAATACATGAATGAATAATTTTTAATAAAATTGTTCAAATACTTTTAGCAATGTTTTTGGTTGTGGGTCAAACAAAATACATTTGAGGGATGGATGTTTTTGTTCTGTAGACACGCAGTTTGTGATGTCTGCCAGAGAGAATGACCATGATAATTTAGCATGGAAGTGATTCAGACATGTGTTATCAATCTTTCACTGAACTTGAGAAGACTCAACAGCATCCGTAGTATGTCTAATTTGAGCAATATCTATGCTGGTGAAAGTGATATTTCAACAATTCAGATTTTTAAATATACTCTCTCTCAAACTAAAAGAATGTCTAAATGACTTATTCTATCTCTCTTTAAATGAAAAGAATCTGTACATTTAAAAAATAACCTTGTGCCTTAGTAACCCTCTAGGTAGGGCTGATGGCACTGGCTTCTCCACAGCCATGTGTGTATGTGGTTTCTTCCTAACCCCAACCTCTCCTTAAAGAACGACCACAGAAGGAACCCCAAGGTGTCGCTTCTCATTACTTCTCAGTGTCCACACTCTACAAAGCACTAAAAATTATCTTTCTATCCAACAATCAACTTCATGACACTCAGTACTTTGTGTATGAAAAGGAAAATAATGGACAACCCCAGTCGATGACTCATTAAAATATTCCTTAGAATTAAGGTCAGTATAAAAATGGTGCAGCACATTTTGCTAGGCATCATTAGAACCACAGCCAGAAGTTCATGATGAAAAAATGTTAATTATCAAAGTTTACATAATCAGATCCTACAGTCTATGTTACCCATACTCATCCCTGATATAATTATGTGCACAGCTATGTCAATTGAATTTCAGTGGCTAGACAGACTGGCAGAATTTCTTGATGTGTAATTTAATTAAACAGAGATATTTAAAAAAAACTTTCAAAAAGAGCAAAAACACTGATGGTTTTGGCTCTTGTTTCTGAAGAGGTGGTTTGGAAAAGAACAAAAAAGATGGGGAAAATGCCAGTTTCAGAAACCAGATATAGGGTAAAAAAGGAGAGGGATAAAGAGCATGGCTAGGAGCTGTTTTATCTGTGAAACCACTTTTAGGGATTATTTTGTAGCTAAAACTAGGAACTGAGTCTGTATTAGATTTCTGTTTGATGTAAGTAACATCGAACTTTCCAAACATGGCTCTTGCTTGTTCACCATCTCATGTTTTCAGAGTTGTCTTTTCTGTCATCCTTCCAAGGAAAAGGCTTATGCAATTCTGTCTTATCTTCCAGTTTTTAGTTGATCAGAGAACTTTCAAATAAAAGTCTCACGTTTTATCGTGGGATGTAAATATGGACCCAGGAAGAAAACAATCCTAACTTCAATTTGGAGTCTGAAAGAATTAAACTTGTTATGTAGTCTGCAGATGAGAAAAAGCAATTAAAACATAAAGTTTTATAGTAGAGATGCCCAGGTCCACAGTTCAAATGGAATGGTATAGGCAAGTTCCTTCTTCATAGTTTGTCCCAAAGATGATGCCATTTCCGGGATGTGCCAGTCAGAGCCCCTCGGAGGGGTACGGCTGAGTCTCCATACTTGAGTCTTGGCTCTCAGTTACTGCTGAGACCACCTGAGTATGAACTAACTGTGGTTTCTGATAAAATCTAATTTATGAAGTGTTGAAAAATATTTTGGCCTAATCAGTAAAATTTCTACTCATTAATTGCATCCTACTGGACCAGGACAAATAGATACGGACATCCAAAATTCTGTGATAGTGCAAGAGATGGTGCCAATCCTTTCCCACATCAATCTGTCTTTATTGTAGATATGTTGCCAGTTGGCTGAGATTTCATTTGCTCAACTCAGCTAGAAACCATGAATTGACGAAGTTCAGCTTCCTTGATATAGTGGCTCCAGGTATGGAGGCCAGTGGCTCATGTTTACTGTTACTCAACCCTCATTGTTACTGTTGTGAGTGTTGAGCTGGTGCATTTTCGTTCTGAGCTCTGGAACTCTCAGTGGTACAGCTCTTGGTGGTTTGTAGCCTTCCCTGAGAGCTCCACAGGTCTTCTTAGCAGAAATAGGACCCTTTCTCCTTTGAGAGAGGACGACGGGAGTTTATTAAGACTTCTATAAATGATAATTTTATAAGGGAAAGAGCCTTCTGATGGAATTGCATAGGCTCCTGGAATAGATTCTGGTCCATAAGGTGTTAAACTAATGTCTATTTCAAAAATCTTTATGCAGCTCCCTTTAGTCTAAGGTCCGGTGATCTGATATGTAACATTATATGTAAAATAGATATATGTGCTTTTCCATATATAACACATACACACATATATATACATACACATTACACAGAAAAAGCTATACATAAAAGTGTATAGATATAAAAATACATATTTATATGTGTCATTTTATATTTATTGTATTTCTCGTTTGCCCCCTCTTTTTCTTTCTATATGTACCTATAGCTTTTTTTTTTTTTTTGAGAGAGAGAGAGAGAAAATCTTTTTGGTTTTTTCTTTTTGAGACAGAGTCTCACTTTGTAGTCCAGGCTGGCCCTGGGCTCACGATGTAGCCCAGACAAGCCTTGAACTCAGCAATCCTCCTGCCTCTGTCTCCTGAGTTTTGGGATTACAGGTGTGAGCCACCGAGCCCGGCATTGTGGCATGTGGTACTGATGGCTGGTTGCCATGAGTCACTGCGCCTAGTATGTGGTTACTGGGGATCGAACTCAGGACCTTGCCCTTGTTAGGCAGGTGCTGGAACCACTGAGCTAAATCTCCAGCTCCTGGGGAGAAAACAATCTTGATGTGGTTGGGAGGTGGTAAGTGTAGATACTTGCTAGGGAACTCTCAAGATCTAAAACTTAACTCCTCTTTCTCTTCTTTTTTAATTCTTTCAGTTCAGTACTGGAGATTTCATATATACTAGTCAAGCACTCTACCACTGAGCTGTATCTCTACCCCATTTAATGTTTTATTTTGAGACAGGGCTTCGTTATTTGGTTGGCTTCCTGCTTTGGATTCTTCTGCCTCAGTCTTCTGAGTAGTTGGTATTACAGTGTGCAGCATGGTACCCAGTGCAGAACTAACTCTTCTTTTCATAAGGACAGACATGTTGCTTCTACCAACATCATCTACTTAGTAGCTACATTGTAAAAGAAATATTGTTTATTGCTAAGGCTATTGGAAAAGGGAGAAACTGCGGTCAGTGGTGGCTGCTGAATCAGTTCGTTGAAGGCTCGCTTGTCTCTTACAGTGGGACTTCTGTTGGCTTCCAGGAATATGTGGGCGAACATCAGATGCAGACAAACCCCTGCCTGGCGGTTTCTGCAAAGACGAGGCTTTGTAGTTGTTTCACTTCTCTGAAAGTAGTTTAAAGCAATAACAAAACAACTTCTTTATATTCCATTTACTTTCTTTTCTTTTAAACAAAATTTCCTCCTCTTGGAGTAAGTTTAAGATTCCTGGGACATGTATTTCCAGCTTTTAATCACAGCACTTACCTCTGTTGTGACTGTCTTTCCTCCTGAGGGTGGTACTGTCTTGCCTTGTGTTTGAAAACAACTTCAGATATAAAAAAAAAGTCACAAAAAGGCCATGTATGGTATGATTCCATCTGAATGAAATGCCCAGCACAGTCAGAGCCGTGGACCCAGTAAGCACTTCAGTGGAGGAAGGAGGAATGAACAATTTTTAACGGACAAGGACTTTCTACTTGGGATGATGACAGTGCTCTGGTTGTGCACCTGTGTCAGTGCACCAACAATCACCAAATTGTGCATTTTAAAGGGTGATTTTTATTTCAATAAAGTTGCTACTTTATCAAGTAGGAGCCCTCAGCTCTGCTCTCCAACCATTCTGGTGTCTGTCTTGGCAAAGGACTGTCCCCAGGCCTAGGCCTTCCACTTCCCCAGGACATGCTGCTTCTGTGTTGGAGCCCCCTGCCTCTCCAGCGTATGTAGCAGTACATTCATCCACTGCCATTTTAAAGGAATTTTTTCTTAAAGTACCAGGGATCGAACTGAGGTCCTTGAGCTTCAAAGGTAGGCACAGTACCACTTGAGCTAAATCCCAGGCCTTGAAGAAAAGTTAACAGTTGTTTATGTCTTGTGGTGCTAGGGTTTCATACATATCAGGCAAGTGCGCTGCCACTGAACTATATAGCCTTTTAGCTTGTTTTTAAATCAGGTTGTTTGAGGTCCTCAATATTTGGGTACAAACTCCAGGTCAGATGTGCACTTTACAGATATTTCCTCCTGTTCCGTTGATGATCTCTCTACTCTGTTGGTAACTTCTTTGCTGAAACCTTTTTAGTGAAGGTGCAGAACGTTTTTAATGAAATCATGTTTTCTACTTTTGCTTTCGTCGCCTGTGCTTTTGGGATGTTGGCCTTGCTCGCTTCAGTGTTCTAAAGCGTTTTCTCTGTGTTTCCTTTGTTTCATAGTTTTTGATCTTTCAGTCATGTCTTTGATTAGTTTGAGATGATTTTCTGTTTGGTAAGAAATGAACCTAGTCTCGCTTTTCTGTTTGTGGGTTTCCAGCTTTCCCGGCATGCTTTCCTGAAGAGACTGCCTTTCCCCCAGAGCTTCTTCTCAGCGCCTTTGTCAAAGACCCTGTGGCTGTACATGTATGGTTTTTCTTCTAGGGCCTTTCTCTGCTCCACGGTGTGCATGTGTGTATGTATGTATGTGTGTGTTTAAATAACAAGATGGTGTTTTGATTACTACAGCTTTATCTTTTTTTATATTTCAATCTTTATTGGTACATTTTATGTGAACACATCATGACCACACACGATATTGAGAATTTGTACCAGTATATGACACAATTCAATTCTCAATTTTTCCCATTCCCCCACCCATCCTAAAACTCCCCACACCCTACATTCATAAACAGGGCCACTTCATATTATTTTTTAAATAAATCAAGTTTACTGGTACATTTTAGGAATACATTATGATCACATTCCTCATTGGAGATTAGTACCTGTGGGTGATACATCTTGACTCGTATTTTTTCCCATTTCTCTGCTGTTCCTCCACCTCCCCCACCCTCTTATATATATAAGCTTTGTTTCTGTTTATTCCTTTTTATCATCAATTTTTTCTTTCCCTTTGCTTTTCCCTGCCTCCATGGAGTTACCATTTCCCTTTGAATATTTTCTTGCTAGTTCACAATATCTGTCATACATCACTGGTCATTCATAAGATATTCCAGAAAGAATGGCTGCTGTCATGAAATCAACTAATAACAAATTCTGGTGAGGTTGTGGAGAAAAAGGAACACTTCTCCACTACTGGTGGTGCAATAACTGTGGAAATTAGTGTGGAGATTCCTCAAAGAACTAGGATTAGCAGTCCCCTTTGACTCTGCTATTTCCTTATGGGGTATGTTCATGAAAGAATTAAAAGCATCATAACACAGTGACATATGTACACTCAAGTTTGTAGCAGCTCAGTTTGTAATAGCTAAATCTTGGAAACAGCCCAAATGCCCACCAACTAGAGACTGGAAAAAAAGATTATTTAAAAAAAATAAAATGGAGTATTACTCAGCCATAAAAATGATAAATTAGAGACATTTGTAATTAAATGGATGCACCTTGAGGTCACACTTGTAAGTGAAATAAATAGAACACAGGTGTGTAAATACCACAGTTTCTGCATTGTGAGAAACTGAAGGAGTAGATGTGATCCTAAATGTATGATAGTTTAGTGATATAGCTTTATATTACCTTTTAAAGACAGGTGGTATAACGCCTCCCACTTTTTTCTTTTATTGCTCAGGGTCATTTTTTCTTTTAATTGTGGTAAAGCACACATACCATAAAATTCATCATTTGAAGTATTTCTAAGTTTGCAGTGAAGTGTTGAGAAATACAAATCCACAGTGCTGTGGAGCCATGTCTCCTAGGCACTTCCAGAAATTTTACTTAAGCCCTAATGAAAATGCTGTTCTCCTTAAATAATTTTCTATCTCCCTCCCTAGGCCCCTGGCAACCACTTCCACTTTATGTTTCTATGAATTTGCCTATTTTTTGGTGCTTCCTGTAAGAAGAATCATATATCCTTCACCCTTTAATGTCTATTTTACTATATTTAAGATGGGGGGCCATGTATGCAATAGTGTGTGTTAGAATTTCAGTTTTTTTCACTGTTTTCCCCAAATAAGAGCCAATCATTTATATATAAACTATACTTATAAACTATACTTTGTTTATCCATTTAGTTGCTTATGGACATAACAAACATAAAACATAGATTGGTAGCATTGTTCATTGTTTGAGTACATGCTTGGCATGTGCAACACTCTGGGTTTGATTCCCAGAAAACACACACATATATACACATGTATCACATATGTATATAATACACATACATGTATACATGCATACACAGTCTGCCAAAAATACATACACACTTCAGCAAAAGAAAAACTGGTACAAATATTTTAATACTAAATTTACTGAATCATTATGAAATTAATACATGTTACCTCTGGCCTCTACAAGAACAGGAGGTGCTCAGTGTGGTGACCAAAAGCCTCCAGCCGTTTATTAGTGTGGTAACCACTTCGGTGACCTTGGTCACAGATGGCTGCACATAGATTTTCGATTTCTCCTCTAAGCACTGGTTTTTCTGTAGTATACAACATCCTCTAGCATCCCCCATGTAAGAATAACACCTGTTGAAAAAATATCATTCTTTTTTTCTCTTTGAACATGTATATATGAACAGAGTTTTGGATACAGACATGTAGTTCTGTGTATGTATTCATGTCATCTTTACACGGAGATCATATTAAAATTTACTTCTGTGTGTTGTTGAATGGACATTCCTACTGTGTTCTGTCGGTTTTTATTCTCTCATCTGTCCCCAAATGTCACTTCTCTGAGCTGGAAATTCAGTCCTTTCCACTTCTCATTCTGAACACTGTTCACCATCTTGATTACATTTCCCCTTTTGTGTGGAAAACTTTCACTCAGCTGTTTGGTAAGAGTTTTTCCCAACCAACTTGGGCATTGGCTGCCCCTGGCACTCAGGGCTGTGTGAGCCTGAGACAGACTCCTCTGCCTCTCTCCCACTGCCCATATTTTTCCCACTGCAGGACTCATGATCGTGGGTCCCCGTGGTGTACTGGCTTGTTCATCTTGTCCACTGTATCGTCACTGTCTCTAGGGTGTGAGTTAATATTATATTCTCTTCCATTGTTATGCGCTCAAGCCCAGTGTTAGCATGCCTGGTAAGAGTGGTCAGGCAATACTGCTTCCTATGAGAGAACCACCCTCCAGATGATATCTGCCATCGTACTGGCCGTTGTCTCCCAGGGCTCCAGTTCTACTCTCATGACAGGGACACTCCTAAAAAAGTTTACAGTACTCATCTTTTGAAATGCTTCTCCAAGTTTCCAGATTACTTGGTGGAAGAGATAAAAATCCTTTACCATATAAAATTAACCATTTTACAGTCCAGTCGACCAAACCTACCTCATTACATCTCTCATCCTGAACTGAGGCATGCCAACATGTTTGCTACGGACCAAATGCAATCTCTACTGTGATACATGTGTGCTTCTACAGAACATCTATCATTCTGTGGGATCAATTTCCTCACATTTAAGTCATTTCCTGCCTTACAGGTCCTCATGAGAAGAAATTCTTTCCAACCATTAGAGATTCATGCTTATCCAGCTGCCAGCTCCACCAATCAGGTGCATTTGTCTGAACATTTCAATCAAGAACCTTGCATAAGAAAGTGGGACCCCTAGGAACTCATGCTGGCAGTATGGTTGAAGTGGGATCAAAAAATATTCAGGGGGGCCGGAGGGTTAGCTCAGTGGTTCCGGTGCCTGCCTCGCAAGCGCAAGGACCTGAGTTCGATCCCCGGTAACCACATAGAATGCTGGGTGTGGAGACTCACGCCCACCAACAATCAACACCGCATACCACAGTGCCGGACGTGGTGGCTCACGCCTGTCATCCCAGCACTCGGGAGGCAGAGACAGGAGGATTGCTGAGTTCGCGGCGGCTTGCCTGGGCACCATAGTGAGCTCAGGGCCAGCCTGAACTACAAAGCGAGACCCTGTCTCAAAAGGCAAACAAAACAAAACAAAACAAAAATATTCAGGGTGGGAAAAATAGTGTTCTGCCCCCACCACGAGTCATTTCAGAGGTTTAGGCTGCGTGTCCAGCGCTTGGCAGCAGCGATGCCCAGTTGTGCAGCATGATCTGCAGAATTTTCCCGGGCAGCATAGCTGGAGGTTGCTTTTCAAGGCCTTCCCAAAATTCTGTGAAACGAACGTGATTCTTTCAACAAAATCCATCCGAATCGTGTCCTGTGCTTGCCACAGAAACTGTGCTAGCAGGTGCTCCCACTCTTCTCCCCTGACGTCAGCCGGAGCCTTCCGTTCTCCAGTGTCAGCTTCTCCTGGAAGCCTCCTTCCAGGGCAGCAGTACCCGTCTTCAGTGTTGGATGGCATCCATGACGTGGTTTCCAGCCTGGACTTCAATACTGAGGCCTTCTAGCTATTGCCTTTGTATCTGTTTGCATTACTTAAAGAACTGATTCAGAAGATTTAACATAATAGACCTTTGAGAAACACATAATGCCTGTCCAGAAATGAAGTAAAAGGGGCTTTCTAAAAGTCCTGTCCCGGAGAAAGTCACTATATAGCCTTGAAAGTCTGTACTTAATCATTTCAAACTTTGATGTCCTTATTTCTGAAACTGAGATATATGGTGTTTGTAGGAAAGAGAGAGATACAGCCAGGGCAATCTGTATAGAAACAAAGAGATGGAGGCTCAAGAAGACCATGTACCCCAGAGGCAGAGGGTGTAGGAACTAGGGTACAACCAGACTCCAGCTGTTGTTCTGATCTTATAACCAAGGACCCAGGAGCATCTCAGAACGAGCCAGTTGGCTGTTACTCCCTTAGTGAGGATACGCGTGGTTAATGTTCTATCACCTGGGTAGCTCTGCTTCACTGGTTCCCCTTGCTCCCCCTGCTGCCTGCCTACCCGCTCTGTCTCCGTGTGTCTTACAGATTCTCCAGGAAATATCTCGTTCCACCAGCCAGTTACTGTCCAGACTCTGCTGGGCCTCTGTTGGGTAGACCGTAGGACCAGTGCCTTGAGATAAGACTTGCTCTAAGGTCTAGGGGTTTAGGGAAAAAGTGTTATAGGATGTAGCAGCAAGTCATTTTGCGTAAGAGATGATATTCTGGACTAGCAGCAGGCTTCCCTGTGGCTGGGCGTGGGCTGTAACTGGTGTAGTTTAGTCTAAAGTGTCCCTCAGAGGTCGCATGTATTCAGACTTGGTCCTCTCAAATAGTGACTGGGTCATGGGGGCACTATGCCCAACCGCGCATTCACCCATTGGTGAGTCATGGCTAAATGTGCTGTTAGGAGGTGAAGCCTGGTTGGAGGTGGTGACCTGGAGCTGGATATGGAAGAGTAGGTTCTTGTTCCCGCCTCTTCCTCTCTCTGCTTCCCGTGGGACACACATCTTTCCTGCACCATGACCTTCCGCCATGCTGTTTCTGCTTTGGAGCCTGACACCCATAGACTGAATTCTCTGAAAACCGTAAGTCAAAATAAATCTCTCCTCCTTTAAGTTATGGGTGTTGAAGATTTTGTCCAGGAGACAGGAAGGTGATTAATCCGGTAATCGACTGTGGCAGGGAGACGCTAGCCTACCTCTTGGTGATAACAGAGATCCCAAGTGGATGTCCAGGGGCTGTGGCCCAGCTTAGTGAAGCACTTGTACCCTTCTCTCTTTTTACTGCTGCCTGTGGCCAAACAGCAACCTTTCAGGGTTTTGTTTTTTTTGCGGTACCAGGGATTGAACTCGGGAATTTGTGCTCTCCAGGTAGATGGCGCTGCTGAGCTACATCTCCAGCCCTTCTCTGAGGGTTTTAACATTTCACAAAGTGTTTTTTGATTTAGTTTCTTCCTATCTTTTTGCATTTTTATCTCAAATATCAAGGTTGGCAGCTATGAACAATATTGAGGACACCGCAGCAAAAACTGTATTTTAATCTTTGGGTGATGGTGAAGAGGAGGATGTTGTTGATGTTGATGACAATTAGGACGCGGATGACGGCCGGGCCTACTGCATGCTGTCTGTGCACCAGGTGCTGTTGCAAGTGTGTGGCTTCCGCTAGGTCACCTCTTCCTCACCTTCATATGATGAAGTAAGTTCTGGCCCCTGCCCTTCAGGACTGGGAATTGAACCCAGGACTTTCATACTGAGCTACATAGCCACTCCTTTTTAGCAGTTTTTTTTTTTTTTTTTAATCTGAGCTGAGAGCTACTTAAGTTTCCCAGGCTGTGCAATCCCACCTCAGTCTGCCGGTGACGGGAGTATGGACCACAGTTGGCTGCAAGTCCTGTGTTTTATATACTCCATGTGAGCAGGTTCCCATAATCTTGGCTCCTGAGACTCCAGGAAGGTTAGGGGACCTTCCTAAGGCCACACACCGCAGGGAGGAACTCTTAAACAGCGACTGGGTTGGCGTTTTAGCTTCCAGAGGTTGTTTTGGTGACTGTACTGCTGCTAGAGGACAGTTTAACTGATCACTGAGCACATCCCCAGAGTGGTAGGCACATAGGGATACACGTGAGCATACCCTTGATAATCCCAGCTGATTGTTTAAATGCTTAGAACGCCTGACTAAGCCGTGCTTAGGTGAAATGGGAGCGTCTACACGCGCAAGTGGCTGGAAGCAGCAAGGGATCGATACAGGAGTGTTTTCAGAAAATGAGGCCTGCAAACTGCGCTTCTCTGCTGCAGCGCCGACTCTGCTGCTAGTTTGGATTAATTTCTCTCTCCCTGGCAGCACTGGGGGAAACGTTCTCTGTGTTTTCTTTTTAGGAACGTGATGTACAACCACTGCCGGCTGCACGTTCTGGGCATTATTGTAAATGAAGTGTGCACTGCTTAAAAATAAATACGCCGTTTTCATGATTTGATCCTTCCATCAGTGGCATAAACACACTTCGTTTATTTCGACATCTGCAGCTTCTGCTCTGAGGCCGTATGTGAGCGATTACAGTCACCCTGCCATCTTGACTTACCTCTTGTAAAAGGAAAAACAAGCATAATTTGCTTATTCTCTCACGATGATGTTTATTTCTTCTAGCTGCGTTGGCAAACCAAAGGCCATAGGTGGTGACATCTGGATGCTCTTGGAGACATTTGCAATGAGTATTTTGATATTTGGGGAGATAGCTTTCTCAGCTTTCATGGAAAGAATCATCAAAATTATCCCACTTTTCATGTTTTTGATAAAGATTCAGTGAAGAAGTAGAAGTTCTGGAAATAGATGAAGAATGAAAACGTCCATCATAGATGAGCACAACTAACTGAAATGCAAAGGATAAGGGACAGTAGGGGAATTTTCATGATATTAAGACATCACGTGACATATTAGCATAATGCTTTTGGTTCTCAAACAGAAGTGTTAGGCAGAATTTTGCTCCGTTGGCATCCTGTGCATTGGGTGACAAATACAACCTTGGTATCTTCACCAGAATTATGAGAGGATTAAGTTCGTGAGCCCCGGTACAGCACTGTGCAGTACAGTCTTAAGTGACTCTTGTGCAAAGAGCACATGTAAGACCTTATGCAGCTTGTCTTAGAGACAAGGTAGAGTCGTGTTAGTTGTACAAACTCCACTGCTTGGGTTCAGACACTTACTGCCTCTTCTTGGTTAAGTGACCTTGAACAGACCGGTATCTCTGGGCTTCTCCTTATGCATGCATATGGATAATAATGGCATCTGCCTCATCAAATTGTTATGAGGATCAACTGATTTAGCCCCTGAGGGGTATCCGCAGCGTTTGGCTCATATATATTAGCTTGGATTCCATGACTGTTTCAGAGGGTGAAGTTAATTATAATAGGGCTAGTCTGGTAAAATGCAAAGGATGCAAACAATTTCCAATAGGGTTTCACTTCCAAATAATTTACAGCCAGAAGGAGGGTGACCAGAGGGCAGAAAACTAGATATTAACATGCCTTCATCCCTGCCCGAGGGGAGAGATGGTCTGAAATGCCAAGCAGAAAAGGGGTGGGGCAGGTAGGTCCGGGCAGAGGAGCAGGCTGGGGCTTAGGAGCTGAGGCCGCTGTAGGTACCGCCCTTACCCCAAGTGTCTTCCTTCCCTGGTGCAAGTCCGCCTAGCCAGGCCTGCTGGGCCAAGAACACTTCTGGAAGAGTTCAGGAAGAGACACCTCTCTCGTTTTTGCCAGGACAGGTGTCTCCGTGCTTCTGTCTGCTGAGGCTGAATCTTCAGCTGGTCACAGGAAATGCTGCTGCTTCCACCTAAATGGTACTTTGTACTGGGAGAGGGAACCGGCTTACTAAGATTTCCTTTTCTTTGCCAAAGGTTCTTCTAAGTACAAAATGTGTCTGCAAGGATTTTACTATGGGCTTTTAATTTTTTATCACTTAGAATTAATTTTTATCATCCACAAAGCATTTCTTCACCAGTAGCTTCAGATTTCCAAAGGGTATAAAATCTAATTTCACTCTTTGTTTCCCCAGCAGTAACTTACTAATCAATGAAATCTGAAGTTTGATGAATTCTCTTTGAAATGGCTGATACCTTGAAATTAGCTTATCAAGCATAGTGAGATATTTGAAAGGGTTTAAAAAATAAGTATTTTTTTATACGTCTCACTAAGCATTATAAGCACCAGTAATTACCTATAATTCCCACTTGCAAATGAGAACAATGATATAGAGAAATCAACATTTTCCTCACAGTTCTCACCCAGAAACTGGAGTTTCAGCATATGTGACTCCAGAGTCATAATGATTTGTTTGTCTTGACTAGTTCGCGGGCCCTACTCTTGATAAGCATTACTGGGACATTTAATTCCCGGGAGAAGAGCCAGTCACGTTATAGTCACCTGGTTGTCAGACAGCACAAAGGAAGTGAGTGAGCGCTGATGCTAAGAGAGGCTGGCTGCTGGCTCGGTGAGTGGGACGCCTGGCATAGCACGCTCTTCTCCCAGCCAGGTCTGGGCATCGGGTGTTGGGTCTGTAGTCAGAGGAGGATGAGGAGACAGTGCGCTGGTTAGGGAGCAGCATAATGTCTTTTGACGTATTTTGGTATCGGTGGGTTCTGTCTTCCAGATGGGTGTGTTCAAAAATAACAGAAGAAATTCACCAGGTTTGCATTTGACGTAAGACCTTACACAGCCATGCACCTGAGGCCCGACAAGACCCTGAAAGAGCTCAGTCCAGATGGACTAGAGACATTGTGCACATGGACGTAGGCAGTTTAACAATAACAGAAAATGTGTTTAAATGCTTTAAAGCAAAGATCTGTTCTCATATCCAAGTCACTGGCTGAGAAAATGGAAAGATTGTTTTGCCTTTTCATACAATTCAGATTTTTGCATTCTTTGTCTATCTTATAGTGTTCCTCTTTAAAGACAACGTTTGACCAAAATGTCTGGAATTTAGGACAGGGAATAAAGAATGCACTTAATTCCTGCTGGTGTGGATGTAGACCAGGAGGAAGGCGCCTCTGGCCGTAACTCTCAGCATGAGTTCTGTTCTCCTCCAGGAGGCCCCAGGACCGTGGTCTCTTCCCTGAGGTTTAAACAACCCGGCGAGCTGTGTGAGGAGACATCTTTTGTTCGCTCTCAGAGGCAGCCCCGTCCTCACCCTAGAACTCCACACAGCTAGTTTCGTGTTTAATGAAAATGAGAGGTGACGTGGGGAAGGCTGCCAGTGGCTGACGCTGTCCTCTGAAGTCAGAGTGTGTGAGCAAATTCAGGACGTGGCAAATGGTTGAACGCTTGGTTGGGTCCTCCAAACAATGCTGTGGGAAATAAGAAATGTCATGGAAACGAAAAATGGTGAAGCCTGCCCTAGATTGATTGATGATTGATTGATTGATTTTTTTTTTAAGACAGGGTCTCGCTTCATAGTTCAGACTGGCCCTGAGCACACTATGTAGCCCAGGCAAGCCTGGAACTCAGCAATCCTCCTGTCTCTGCCTCCTGAGTGCGGGGATGACAGACTTGAGCCACCAAGCCCCGCATTTGTAGTATGTGGTACTGATTGGTGGTGGGTGTGAGCCACCATGCCTGGTATTGTTGTTTGTGGTTACCAGGGATCAGGGACCTTGTGTTTGCTAGGCAGGCACCAGAACCACTGAGCTAAATCTCTGGCCCTGATTGATTGATTTTTGAGGCAGGGCCTCATCATGTAGTTCAGGTTGGCCTTGAACTCACTGGGTAGCCCAGGCTAGCCTCGAACTTGTAATGATCCTCCTGTCTCAGCTTTCCAAGTGCTGGAATTATAGGTATGCAGCTCCATACCCAGCTGCCCTAGGTGTAAAAAGTTAAAGAGATATAGTAATCAAGTACAATGTAAGGAAAGTTATAAAATTATTTTGGAGATAATTAACAATAACTTAAAAATGGGCTCCATGCAGCTTGGTATCCCTTATCGGAAGTAGGGAGGCGGGTCTCTGTCAAAGGGGAAGGGGATCAAAAGATGGAGGGGGGGGAGGGAAAGGGAAGGGTTCGAAAAAGGATTAAGATGTGTTGTGTACATGCACTCACTCCACACAAAGAATGTAAAGATTACGTACTGCAAACACATACAATAAAAAGGATTTTGAAATATTTATGTGTACCTAATGAGGCATCTTGGATATAGAACTGAAATTCATTGGGTTTCATACTCAGTTTATACATAGAAGCTGAAGGAGATTTCATACAATATTTTAAATAATATTTTGCCTGCAACAAAGCTTCTTGGTGTGAAAATTCCTTCACGAGGTATCATGCTGGAGCTCAAGTTGTTTGGACGTTCAACCTGTGTTACATAACGGTATGGACTTCACATTAAACTTCTCAAGCGTGTGGTGCTGACAGTGCGATTATTGAGAAAAATGTTCTTATTTTGGGAAACAGATACTAAAACATTCCAGAATATGGTCTTGGGATGAACACAACGTGTTGCCACATTATTCTGAAGGAAAAGAAGGCTGACTGAAGAAGATAAACGAAAATTATAAAATACTAACAGTCACTGGAAGGAATATAGGTGCACTAGAAATTTATCTTTACGAAAGGCCTGAAAAAGTTCTGCGTAAGAAGCTCTACCTGGAGAGCCACATGCAGAACTCTCAATATGTGTTTTATTTTTTGTTTAATTCTATTTTTGTCTTTCTGAGGGCGTTGCCTTAGCTTTATACATGCGCAGTGCTTTGGAAATAGGAGTTTTAAATGAATTCATTTAAATGAATGCCAGTTGTTGGGTGAATCACCTTGGGCCAGGTGATTTACATTTGAGGTGGCCTGAACTTTCTCATCCCTGAAACTCCCACTTGTCAAAACTGCACCTCCCAGTGTCTTCCCGCGGGTGACAGGCATTCCGAGACACGTGGTGTCCATGCTCTGTCGGGGAGCGGCCACAAGATGGCAGTGTTTCAGAGCATTGTTCCTGGGAAGAAGTGTGAGATTAGTGAACCCTGATGCTGAAGGTGTTGGCGAAGCTTGGCAGAGCTGATGTTGTCTGTGCTCATCATCCGAAGGTTTGAAACAGCTAAACTCGGAGGGCGAATTGGGAAAAAGGAAATACGAGTTGTTCTTGTTATGTCCCTTGGCTACAGCTCATTGGCTGAACTGGGCACTTATGTCTTAGAACTCCGTGAAGTCTCTTCGGTCGGCTCATCACTGTCTTGGCCCCTTTTCCTGTACCTGGATGTGCTGTGTGTCAGAGCAGGTGTTAGACATCTCCCGGGATTTCTGTTATCCCGTGGCCCATCATGCTCACTACTGCAGAAATTCAAACTAGTCTGCTCTCTATTTGTAAAGTACATTCTAAATAGTACTAGCAATAACTCTCCTTCCCCTCCATCAATAGCTGTGGGCTTGTGGGTTTTCCATTGTATAAAAATCCCCAACAACTTCAAGATCTGGTCGGGGAGGGAGGGAACATAAAAAGAATAAGATGTGTTATGTAGATGTACCAATTCCTCACGATGAGTTTGTAATCGCTATGTATTGCAAACACATATTAATGAAAATGTGAAAATCATTAAGTTGGTTTAACCTCTAATAGGCACATCCTTTGATACTGGGCTTTTATAGTGTGTAAAACTCTGATGACTGGACTATATAGTTGCAATGTCATTTTTGTCCAAAGCCTAGTACGGAGTTAGTAAATACCAGAGGAGTCTAATAGAAATAAAACTCGATGACTCTGCAGTTATCTTTGGATGAGCTTCAACCTTGGGCTGTATATCACTGAAAATGTCTAAGATATTTCAGCATTGGCCAAGCCAAGAGATTTCAGTATTGGCCAAGCCTAAAGCCTAAGAAGAGGTTAGGAGACTGCTCTGGGATCCTCCAGCAAGTGTGGTCTCTTTGCCTCATAAATCTGTTTATAGCCTTGTCTCCGGTGTGGGCTCTTTGGAAGGGTTGTTCTACGAATCTGCAGTGTGAAATTGATGTCTGCGGAAGTGTCATGTGAGTCCTTTTCCTTTGACAGCCTTTTGGTAAATTCCTCCCCCAGTGGACAGACACTTGAGCAACAGTGCTTAATGGATTATCTTTTAAGAACAATATAACCTTTAGATTATCCAGGGCTGAATGAATTGAAAATGTTTGTTTTCCATTTGGCGAACCCACAAACTGAATGAATCCGTTGCCCATTTACCAGAACAACTGACCCAAATGGTTTCCTACTGTGTAAAAATGGACTGGTGTACGTAGCAAAACTCATATTCAGACTGTTATCAGTGAATCCAAATTACCACATTCTGCCTTAGGGGATAGAGCATGTTATATTGTTTCAAAATTATAGATTGTGTTTTGTTTCTTACTTCTAAAAATTCCAGGGATTAATTACGGATGATGGATGAATTATTGTGCTACCATTGTTCTGCCTATAAATATCAAAGTCCATAATTTGCCTCTGACTCCATGACACGTAACTGTTGTCAAGACCTGATAATTAAAATTTTTACTGATTGTAGATGAATATTTCGCTCCATCTTGGAATACATTTTATCACTCTGGAAAGTAATGACTAGGACTAAAGTTTTTGTAACAGATCTTATCTTTTCCAGTTGTTTTTAAAACTTTAAAATCAGGAAGGGACTGGAATAATTTAGAAATGCATAAGGCAGTTATTTCCTGCCTGGTTGCATGGTGTTACCACAGCTTCTAACATCTGTCCCTTTCAGAACATTAGAAAATTGCCCCATTGGCGATCATTAAGGTAGAAATTGGCCAGGGAATCCATTTTGCCTTTAAAGTGATTCCAGTCTCTGGCAAGATTTAAAGTTTCCAACATTAAACAATAGTCTGTGATGGTTATGTTTTCAGAAGGAAGACTGTAAGAAACGGATTTAGTGAGAAGACATACTCTTTATGATCTATAGAGCACGAAGTAGAAGAGAGTGTAAATATTGACTCAAACATTTTAGTAGAAATTTAACAATAAATCTCTCATCTGAGATGAGCTCTGGGTTGGAAACGCAAGTGATTTTGACCTGATTTCTACTTCCTGTAACTATCAGAACTGTTGTCGCTGCAACTGCATAATAATGCTTGCTGCTTTGTATTTCAGCACACAGAGCACCTGCATGATCATACTCTCTCAGCCTTGATATTTAAAGAGGTCAGTCTTTTCTTGCTAAGAGCAGAAGCATAGAGAGTGTTTGGGGGTGATGCCTGGTGACTCATCCCTGTGCGTGTGTCGCCTCTCACCCCCTAGTCCACTAGTACAGAGCAAAGGGGAGGATGTCGGGGATTGAGACCTGAGGAGCAGAAAATCACAGCAGGTGAGATCCATTTTCTCCAAAATGGAGTCATCGAAGTATATTTCTGATGACACATTTTTGACTCAGGCCTTGATGGGTTCTTATAGTTTAAAAGGCTCTCTGCAGAAGGTGAGCTTCCCTTCAGAATTTGCAAGAGGACAAAAAAATAACAGCTACTTCTGATCAATGTATGTGCTTGATGCATACAATACAAGGACTACAGGAATTTAAGCTCTGGCGCAAGCAAGGATTCTGACCTCCAGTCTGTGCGCAACAGGAGCCGGAGGCAGGATGTGCAGGGGCCTCGGTGGGGAAGCACAGCTCCCAGGCACTCGCTGTGCTGTAGGCTCTGTTCTGAGCCATCGTTCCATCTTCTCTGTTCTGTAGAATAAAGTCACCATTGTCACTTAGATGGAAGCATGGAGAATTTGAACAGTTTGCTGAAAGTCTCACACATGCCGAACAGGAAGTAGCGGAGTCAGCAATTATACCCAGGCAACTTGGCTTCCCAAGATCAGGCTGTGCACCATCACCCTACTTGGGAGCAGGATGGGTACCGAAGAAAGAGGAAGAAGGTGTGGCAATGACCGAAGAAGGGCTCAGGCAAGACAAGGATGCACAAGGGGCTGATGCAAAAGATCTTTGGAGAAGGCAGTAATCAGCCTTGATAGTGAAGTGAGTGTCATTCATATGACATGGTGCTACTACTTTGCGCTTAACCACTTGGCTCAGTGCTCCAGACAAGGCCTCCCCTGGCATAAGTCAGAGGCTTGAAGGGACATCACCAGTGCACTATAAACACACGGCATTTGTGTTGATGTGTCAATTTTCTAGAAGCCATGTCGCTATGGTAGGCCTGCTAAATCTATTCCCCATGATAACTATGATGTTTTTCTTCCCTTGAACATGTCTTCCTTCCTTCCTTCCTTCCTTCCTTCCTTCCTTCCTTCCTTCCTTCCTTCCTTCCTTCCTTCCTTCCTTCCTTTCTTTCTTTCTTTCTTTCTTTCTTTCTTTCTTTCTTTCTTTCTTTCTTTCTCTCTTTCTTTCTCTCTCTCTCTCTCTCTCTCTCTCTCTCTCTTTCTTTCTTTCTTTCTTTCTCTCTCTCTCTCTCTCTCTCTCTTTCTTTCTTTCTTTCTTTCCTTCCTTTCTTTCTTTCTCTTTCTTTCTTTCTTGACAGGGTCTTGCTTTGTAATTCAGGCTTACCCTGAGCTTACTATGTAGCCCAAGCTAGTCTTGAACTCACAGCAATCCTCCACCAGGCCTGGCACTGTGGTATGTAGTACTGATTGCTGCAATACCCAGCATTGTG